>MU191781.1:6367-29386 GCA_016904865.1 Pissodes strobi
ATTGGAAAATAGAAAGTTTGTTGTGAAAATTACGAGTTTTCTTACATATACATTTAAAAAGTTGCAGGAATTTATGTAAACTATTTGCAAAATATATACATTTGTATCTACAAGGAGCTGCAGAAACGAGTGACACTCTACATATTAATAAAATTCTAGATTTGATTTTCATTTTTTCGCACTTACCCTCGCTAAAGAAGTTTCACTTCAATAATATTTCGACTTATATGCATTTATTGCATTTCCTATTATACTACTGAATTTCCAATTATTAATAAGTCAAAATAACGGTTCAATTTGGATATATGGTATTATAAATAAATTATGTTCAGAATAATTGAAGGCATTCATTCATTCATTAAACTACGGCATGTTCTATTTACAAATCTCGGACTTTGACCTATCACTCGTTTCTGCAACATCCTGTATTTCCGAAGATATATGTTGCAAAGGCTTACATACATTCGTACAATTTTCGTCTTTAACTTTTTTCTTAGTGCAAAAAATAAAAAAGCTAAAAGGGGGCGGTAACACTGGTAACTGGTAACATTATTATACGATCACTCCATGATGCTATTCTCAGTATAGTATCATGCGATCACTCTGTACTTTTATGCCGCACATAAGCTGAAACGTCAAAAACTTTGTTATCAACGTCAGGTATAAAATAGTATATTATTTTATATGGAGGAAAAGTAACTTTTCCTCCAAATAAAATATGCTGTTTTTTCTTCAAATGTCGACAAATTAATGCAAAAAGTCTCTTTTTAATAGTAATAATAATTATTATTAAAGATAAATGGGTTCGCAAGGCGGCTTAGACCGGTGCAGTGTCGGTGAATAGGCTCAGGTTGTTGTTATAGTAATGTAACATAAAGCTGTCAGTGGACACTGTCAACAATAATTATATTTTTAAAATTGCGTTTTCGATTGCGTTTTAATTCCGTATTGATAAGCAGTTATTGAGTAAGTTCGATTAAATAATAACCAATTTGTTCCTAAATTAGTGATTTTTAGAAATGCAGTCACACATTGAATGATAAATACAAATTTTAGTTTAATAACTCTTGAGTTGTTGACGCTTATTTTGATGTTTGCTTGTATTGCATCTATGTTGCTATGATAACACTTTTACCTCCGCCGGCGGAAAAGTGAAAAGTAAAGCTCCGGCGGAGGAAAAACGAAACTTCACTGCCGCCTACACAGTCGAGTAATGACGGATCTACTGACGTTTGAAGAAAAAAGGGTTTTTAATGGTTTCAATACGAGCTCAAAATCAAAAAAAGTCATGTTCCTGAGACCGAACGTTAAAATTCAACTATCTCACCAGGTATAAAAGGTATCATCATTTCTAACTTACCTTCTTGTACGATTTTTTACATAGAAATACGATTTTTCTATAGAAAAAAATATTTTTGAAGAAAAAATAAATCTTCATTTTTTTGACCTACAAATCGGTGTTTTCACATTTTCCCTCAACAGTCCATTTTGCCGAAATTTTCGAAACAGAAAAATATATAGAGAGTTTTTCTCCTATCATGCGGGTGGCTTGGGTTCGGTTACCGTCGGTGGAATGCATATTTTTTCTACTTTTTTTTAAGATTATGTTTGTTTTGATTTTAATTTGGGTTGGTTTCAGTTAGTGTTGTTTGGTTACGCCCCGGAGCGAGCGAAGCGAGCGGAGGGCCATGCGTGTAGTCCTAGACGCTTGTAAACTAACGCACCCGTACTCTGCGCTAGTGCGCATGCGGAAGCCAGGAAGCCACAATAATATTCCTGTGTGTAGACACGACTATAATCTTATCATATTTTTAACATCTTTAAACGCACCACTGTGTAAAGTAATTTGTTTTTATTTTAATTTATATTATTTATTTCTCGGCAGTAAAAAATATTCTATGTAACTCATGCGTAAAAAAGGGAGAGTGTACACTTTTACACACTTGTTGCATAAATAACTGTTTTACAACCTAAGTTAAGTTACTTCCACTGACACGCTCACGCTCACCCAGAATGAGGACCCTTTTAAGATCCTTTACAGTCATGCGCCATTATGCTATATTAGTCGCTTCTTATTGGTGGATTAACGTCACTTTCACTTTATCCAGAGAAAAGGAAGAGACTGGTAAATGTGTCCACTGTTCTTTGTCTTTTTTTGTTTCACGTAACTCCCTATACTTATTTCCTTGTCATTCATCTAGGCAAACGAACGTGGGTGGAGCAGTCATCGTTTTTCTCGTGGTTGCCAAGTTGCCTCCAGCTTCTGTACATAAATTTTGATGTTCTTTTTTTGCTCACGTTTGATTAAGAACTGAAAGATATAGCATGAATCAAAAATTTTCAATTTGACAACCCTGCACTAGAACGGTGACGCGGACTGACGCGCGCCGATGAAGAGCCAGGTTTGGTGGCTTGGCATTTTTGTAATGTCCACTTTATTTGGTTTTGCTGTTTACGTAAATTATTTGCTTGTATTAGTAATTACAGTGTATATTATTTAATTTGTGCTTTTTAACAGACGACACTTTTTTTAAATTTATTTTTGCCTTTTTTTCAACTTTTTTTTATAAAGCATTTTTTTACCATTTTTGACATCCCCGACCTCGTAGCTCAACTCCTTCGTCTTTTTTCGCCGAAAACTCTACTTTCCAATGATTTATTGAAAATAAGGTGTAGAGGCCTAGCGAGAATAAAAAGGCAATTTTTAAGAAAAATAGGATGAATATTATCGGGACCTGGGCCCTTGTGAGGATTCAAACTAATAAATTCGGCATATATGTTACTTATGGAAATAGAGCAACTGTGAGCATTAATATGATTTAATGACAACTCCTGATTCCGCTGCATGTCACAGTCAGAATAAACCGAGGAAAAATACTCTGCAAAGAGGTTGGCAGCTCCGGGACCCATCCATTCGCTTTTATTGTCCAGAGTGAGTAGATTAGGTATCTCAGACGTGCTGCGCCTAGAATTACAGAAGTTCCAAAATAATTTAGGGCTGGTAGAAACACTTTCAGTGTTTTGGACAAAGATTCTATAATATTCCCGGGAAAGGACTGCACACTGAGACCTTAAGCTTGAGAAAACTTCGTAGTCGTGAGCGGAATTACTGTTTTTGTAAACTTTATGGGCAATCTTCTTCTTCTGTATTATTAGATCACTTAGGTCCCGACTGAACCATCTAGGAAACACTCCACTGGACACCTTTTTGACTGGGACAAACAGATCGAAGCAACCATAAAGAATGTCATAGAATGAGTTTACCATAGAATCCACATCCAGATTATATAACAGGTTATCCCAGTAGAAAGTGCCCAAGTAATTATTTATCAATGCGAAGTCCGCAGATTTAAAGTCATAGTAATAGTCTTCAACTCCAGGGCTAACAACTCTGTGGCATGATTTTGGGATTGCTAGGTCCATACAAAGGGGTGGATGAGTTATCGATGGGAACCAGAGGTTCACAATCATTAACAATAAACACTCTATGAGAAAGGACTAAATCTAGAAAAACTCTATTTGCATTATGAATAAAATTATTTTGAAAAAGATTATGAAAAGCACAAAGGTCTGAGATTGCAGCAATTTTTTGGGCCACCTGAGGTGGGACATGTACATCATCAGAAGGAACACCCACTGCACATATGTCCTCGTTAGTCCATGTGGCCTTGGGCAGGTTGAAATCTCGAGCCACACACAACTCAGCCTCTGGGTACTTCTCAGAGATCATGTCAACTCTGTCACCAACCATTAAGTAATGATCAACTGTAGATTCGGGAGGCAAGTAAACACAGCCGGCGAGGATGCACCGCACTTTTGGGGAGCCAATGGCTACATAAATTTGCTCGAGAGGTGCGATAGTAGAAAGGAAGGTGCAGGTTACTGATCTGCGTATGGCCAACAAAACACCACCCAACCACTTCTTGCTGCTTGTTTCACTGGATCGATCTCTTCTAAAGACAGAATAGTCTCTCAGACCCAGTTCTGCGTCTGGGATGTCATCACACAAATTGGTTTCCGTCAACATTATAACCTGGTAGTTGTGCAGAGCTGCGTTACATGTGAGAGTAGTAAGCTTTGTTCGCAGGCCACGTACATTCTGGTGGTAAATGTTAAGATTTGATAATCGGTTAGGACGCTGGCCGTCAGTGTCTAGTGTTCCTGAATGTCCACAATGCGCGGAACACCCCTGATGTACCTCACCTGGATGTCCTTCTCACCTTGGGATGTACGTTCCTTAAGTTCGCTCCAGACCCGTTTGTCCATTTCTTGCTGTTTGCGCGTGAGATCAAGATCAAATCAAGTGCATCTTCATGCGAATTCAAAGAAATTTTAAGGGCGCGCGCCCCTTTAGAATTCTTTCTGCCCACTCTGGCAAACTGGACAACAGCCGGCTGGTTATTTTTCAGTACCTCAAGGATAGCCGCAATATCGTTTCCATCATTGCCGTTTTCAGGCACATTAAGCAACATAACATAATAACACGCATATACTAATTTAGTATGTATTTGCATTTTTTTTATTGATAGCAAAAAAGAAAAAAACGAGAAAAGAAAACAAGAAAAAGCTTAGTTGAACAGTATAAACAAAAAACAAAAAAGAAAAACAAGAAAAAGCTTAGTTGAACCGTATAAACATAGCATACAACAAAATGTTTGTAAAATACTTAATGTGTTTCATTGAAACACGTTTTACATAGATAAGGGCTATTTTCACATTTATCGCATACAGTTATAACCTGGGCAGCTATTTTCTTTTTTCCATCAATGATTTGGCCGTGTTTGCCATACTTCTTGTAGCACGAAGAACACCTGGCTCTCTTTTTTGTCAGATGTGTAATTAGATGATGCTGATTTGACTGTCGTCTTTTTAGGTTGGCTGCAGCTGGACTGTCAAAAATCATTGGAAGTATAATTTTCTCTCGAAACTCGGAAATTGCTATTTTGTTTGGTGACAAAGTATTTTCGCAATATAAACAGTATGCATTTACTATTGCTGTTCCCCAAATGACTTCAATCATGAGTTTTCGATACCATTTGGTGCATCGCCTAAGCGCTGTATTATAAGATGCCAGCTGATCACTAACGTCAACAGAAAATTTGCCGGAATCATAATCGACAATACATAGAGGTTTCAACTTATCAGTTTGATGCTTCCTATTTTGGACTCTCGCCATTTCCGCTCTCGGAACAACATCCTGACATCTCGTTGATCTTTCCATTTGAGGATGGTAATACCTTCGGGCGACTCCCTTGCCCTTGCTATGCATTCACCTTTCTGGAATTTAGCGTTTTGAATCTCCACAGGAATATATTTTCGATTTTGCCGCAAAGTTCCAACAACATGTTTTGTCATCAAGGAGTCGATAGGCCAAAGGAATACTGGTATAAAAGTTATCGATGTAAAGAGTTCTGCCCTCATTTAGTAAATCTTTTATCAACATCATGGCAACACATTCAGAAGCTGATTTTCCTTTATCATTCACGTCCTTGCCTATATACACAGACAAATTCCAGGTATAGCCTTTACTAGTAGACATTTTATAAAGTTTTATCCGATAACGATGACGTTTAGACGGGATATACTGACGAAAACTAAGACGACCCCTCCAAGGAACCATGGTTTCGTCAACGTCTGCCCTGGAGTATAAGCCTTTTTGAAGTTCTCTGTGAACATGTTTAGAACCTTTACACATTTCCGTAATCGATTATCTGGTGTTGCTTCTTCATTATCAGCGAAGTGCCAGAATTTTAGCAGAAGTTCGAATCTAATTCTGGACATTGTCTTTCTTGGTAAGTTGAATAAGTACAGCTCACTTGTATTCCAGTAATCACTGAGCTTTGGCACCTTCACAAGTCCCACCCATCCAATAAGCGAAATGAATTGTTTCATTTCAGATGCGTTAGTTGGCTCCCATTTATGCAATCGTGATCTAGGGCTTGTCATCTTGGTTTTATAGTTGTTGTGTTGCGTAAAGATTCGTTTCGTCAACCCTCACTGATATCATTTCATTAGTGAGAAAAAGGGAGAAATAATCTATAGGGTCTGCTAGAGCCAAAATTCCACTAATGGTTTCATCCATTCCAGGTTTTCCAACAAAAGAAAACCTCTGTTGAGTTCCGACTGGATTACCCCATGCAATGTCTGAGAAATTACGACCAGCATCCTGAGTTTGTGGTAGTGCCTTACCACGTGCTGCAAATCTGGCCACTATCACTACTGGAAACTGGACTTGAACGTCGAAGTAGAATATCTCGTCTAGGAATTTTGCAAGGTGGATCACGTGAGGGGGCTTTCTGTAATCCAGATGGTCCCAGCATTTGGTCATTATTACTAGAATACTGAGAACTTTCGGTGTCATAATTCGGGTCGGCATCTGAATCATCAAGATCTCCGTCACTCATATTCCAATTTTCATTATCACTAAAATTATCTAAAATTTCAGTTAGTTCATCATCAATGTAAAAGTTCTTGTTTTTTGGCGATTTTAGTTTTTCCATTTTTACACAGCTCTCTGCACTATTACCTATTGTCTCTTCACTATTATTGTTTTTGCACTAGTATTTTATTTACACTATTATTGTCTTATTTGCACTATTATTGTCTTTACTCTATTGTCCTAACCTTCCCTCAATCTTCCAATTTGTTTACCTGGAACAAACAGACATTTTAGAAACTGTATTAAAACATTAAATAGGTACTTTGGAACCAACCCTAGTGTATCGCTAGCGATACACCCAACCGTCACAGGCCACGTGTATCGCCGCATTTTTAAAAATTAAATGCACATTTTTCTCTATACTTATTCTGAAATTTGCAAATGACTGTCAGTTTTTACATATTATATTCGTTTCATTTCAATTCAATTAAAACGAATATCAAAACTCGTCATATTAACTACACTTTAACGGAGTACGAATACACTGAAACATAAAAATAGAACATCGGCCCATTAGCTCAGTTGGTTAGAGCGTCGTGCTAATAACGCGAAGGTCGCGGGTTCGATCCCCTCATGGGCCAATACTTTTTTTCTTTTTAAAGAAATTTTGAATAGGCGATAAATATCATTTGATTACGTTGATTTTTTTTTATAGCCTTTATACGTTAATTCTTGACATTCGGATAATTTATTTTTTCTTCAAACGTCACTTTCCTATCTTGGTTTTTCATAAGCTATCGTTCGACACTAATTTTAGATTTAACCAGAGGTTAAATTTAACCGGAATTTCTTAACCTCTGGTTAAATAAAAAATTAATGTCAAACGATAGCTTATGAAAAAACAAGATAGGAAAGTGCAAACCATTTTGCTCTATCTTTAGCCGTTTAGATTTTACAGGCTGTCAAACTTGGTAAATGATCGATTTTCAACTGTCATTATTTCAAAAACAGTAACAGATAGATATAGGACATTATTTATGAAACATGTCTAGAATTCTCCGCAATATCCAATATGATGCAATAATATACAGGGTGTTACAAATTCGATGCATTAGCATTGCTATCTCGGTAACTATAATAGATAGAGCGTAGGTTAAATTAAGGCAAAGTTGCGCGATTTAAAGGTGATTGACATGTCGTCGAGAAATTTAGAAAATTCCATCTAGTTCCGGAGATATCCGTAAAAAATCGAAAATCAGCAATTATATTTTTATTTTTTTCTGCCTTTGTTTGAAGAGATAAAGTTAAATAAATGTCACATTATTATTGCCACTTTTTCTCCTCTGCAAGATGGCTCTATCAAATTCTAAATCCGACGTTTCGCTTTCGGGCCCCCTTCATCAACTTAATTTTTTTAAATACGTACCTGGATTTTTTTATTTAATTTTTTAGAAGCCTTTGATCTCCCAAAACCAACGATGTATCACACTTGTCCGATAGTGGTAACAAATGTTGTCATAAGTGAAATCGGGTCAAAAAAGATCGTCCCATCTCTGTCTAACACATTATCTCTAATGGAAAAAATCTAGATATGTTGATTTACTGATAAGTGTGATACATCGTTGGTTTTAGGAGACTGAAGGCTTCTAAAAAATTAAATAAAAAATCCAGGTCCGTATTTAAGAAAACGAAGTTAATGATGGGGGCCCGGACACGAAACGTCAGATTTAAAATTTGATACTGCCATCTTGCAGAGGAGAAAAAGTGGCAATAATAATGTGACATTTATTTTACTCTATCTCTTCAAACAAAGGCAGAAAAAAATAAAAATAAAATAGCTGATTTTCGGTTTTTTACGGATATCTCCGGAAGTACACGGAATTTTCTAAATTTCTCGACGGCATGTCAATCACCCTTAAATTGCGCAACTTTGCCCCAATTTAACCTACGCTCTATCTATTATAGTTACCGAGATAGCAATGCTAATGCATCGAATTTCTAACACCCTGTATAGGGTGTTCCATTTAAAAAAATAAAACTTTGTTTAATCCCGCATTTGTGGAACACCCTGTATACAACTGTGCTATGCCACAAAAAACTTCACATCATACCCTTTATTTTTTGTATTTGACGTTTTTTTCTAAAAGGTCAATTGAAAAAGTTAAAGGGTGGTTCCATTTATAGTGAAACACCCGGTACTACGGGGTTTAGTACTGACACACGTGGTGTTTTTCGTCTTTTAAGCATCTTATTTCAACACTTAAAACGAACTCTTTAATGATCACAAGGGTTACTAATGCCTGTACACGTAAGCAATTGATATCTTAATTTAATTCAGTGGTAATATACCATATTGTTGACTTATATCGTTGTTTGAATAAACGATATACTCAAACAACGGTTGCGGTGACGCTTATTGGCATAAACTTTGTATTCTAAAAAAAAGTCCAAAAGAGACGGATCGGGTGATCACGGGAGCCATCTTAATGGTCCATAAGTGCCTAACCATTTTCCAGGAAAATGGTTATCTAAAAAGAGGCGAATTGTCAGGGAATTATGAGCAGGCGCTCCGTCCTGCTGAAAATATATAGCGTTCAAGCCGGCTAAGGGAACATCATCTCTATCTTCCAATATACCTAGATTAGGCCTGCAGAAAGACTTCCTTCATAAATTCTATATTCTATTTGTTGTCCACCCAAAATGAAACATGCGACGCTGAAGCCGAACCTACTCTGCTGCTAACGCTCAAATATGAGGTGTCAGTGTCTACTAATGTTTCTGTTAAAAATGCCAGTACTTGAGAAATATTATTACTGAACGAGCAAAATGTCTGTTTACTTGAATTTGTTCTAGACACCAATTGCAAAATAAATGAGCGAGTCTGCTAGTACTCGAGACACTGATGTGTCAACATATCCTATATCGACATGCACAAATATTTGAGCAGCCCTCATAAAATCACTGCGCATGGTTATGATGTCACAGCCATTTACACATTTCAGTCCCCATCCGCTTGCACATTTCCGTCCCATTTGCCGAGATTTACCCTCATACCGCCGCGTAAGATGTTTACACATCAAAAATTAGCCGACGTTCAGCATCCCCAGGGTGTAAGATCTAAACAATATGTGTTTTGTAGGGTCTAAACTTATATTTTTTTAATATTTGCTGGGCTCTGGTTTTAATGACCCCAATTTCTTCTTCAATAACCCTGCATGTTGTTGATGTATTTGCCTCTACTACTACTGCTAAAACATTGGTCTCATATATTTCTTGATTTTCCTTATGGTATGCTTTTGGTCATGGCCGCGTAAATGATATGATCCATGATTAATTAAATTATTGATGTGTAAACATTTTACGCGGCGGTATGAAGGTAATCTCGGCAAATGGGACGGAAATCATACGTGGGGACGGAAAAGTGAAGGCCTATGTGAGCGGGTATTATCAATGCGAAAGTGTTTGTTTGTTTGTTTCTTACGCTTTCACGCATAAACTACTCAACCGATCATCATGAAATTTTGTACAGATATTTTCAAGGGTATAGTAAAGGACATAGGACACTTTTAGCTTCTAACCGCGGCTTCACTCGCGTTGATTATTATGGTTAGTTTTAATCCCATTTTCCACGCGTAAACTACTTAACCGATCATCATGAAATTTTGTACAGACATTTTCAAGAGTATAGTACAGGACATAGGACACTTTTAGCTTTTACCCGCGGCTTCACTCGCCTTGATTTTTACGGTTAGTCTTAATTCTATTTTTATTTTCTTGAGGTTATATTTGTAAAAAGTTATTTTCGGGATTTTGGGCATACCTTGGGTTAGTTTTGGTTAGTTTTTGTTCGTTGCGCCCCTGTAGAGAGCGGAGGGCTATGCGTGAAGTGTAATATTAGACGTTCTATGCGTGAAGTGTAATATTAGACATTCTAATGCAAATGTTTTTTTTGTTGGGGTGTAAAAATGCTCTCTTATGCACCCCCTCGAGTGAGGGGGTGTGGGACTCTCCACTCTGGGCATACCCACTGTCCACTCTGGGCATACCCACTAAAAGTACCATCTTCTCTTGATGTTAGTGCCTGGGCACTCTTACATCATTCTTCCTTGGTGTGTTGGCCTCCTGCCTCGATGATGCTAGGCAGGGTGTTATCTGCATGATATATGATGTTTTGGAATGTGAGTGGGTTAGTATTATTTTTGAGGTCTTTCTGTAGTAGTTAGCTCTTAGATTATGAAAGGGAGTTCCTTGTCTAAGAGTTAGCTACATTTTTTATGGGTCAGTAAGTGTTAGCATCTTTTTGTTGGTTTTTTATGTTTGTGTTTTTTTACATTATTTTTGTGTGTTTAAAGGCCGATTCATAAACTTGACGTTCCGACGCCGGTGCCGTTTGCAGTGACCGTTCTAAATTAAAAACATTGAAATGCATAAGACCATTCATATTTGCCGTTATCTCTACCGGCCGCCGCTGGACCTGCCGGTGGTGCCGTTGAACATAAACCAATTTTATCTTTTTCCGGCCGACGGTCGTAGCAACGGTCGTAGAATGTTTTAAGGGCCAATCAAATGCGTTTTAATCTGTCACGTGATATTAAGGACCTGCGTCTTGGTCTCGTTTTGTCGTGTTTGTTTTAACGCATTTTAATGGCTGCATACGAACAGAAAATAAGCCTTAATGCACCTAATAAATACTTCTGGCCATGATAGTTGTCAATTCTAATACAATTTAAGGTTATTAACAACAACAATTAGGCTAAATTTATAGGTTAAATTTGTTTATGTTTTTGACGGACGATGCACAACACAACGGCAAGTTTATGAAAGGTAATTTTTGTGGCTACGACCGGCAGTCGGTAAACGTCAATCCCGTCGGCAAACGGAATACTCACCGTCAAGTTTATGAATCCCCCTTTAATGTGTTTTTGTGGCCTGCTTACGGTGGCTCTCGTTAGCCTTGCCCTACGTGGCCGGTCTTCCCCGTCAAATAGTGATGTTATTAGTGGATTTGTGTGATTGTGTACTTATTCCAAGAACCTAAACATGTCTGTTTGTTAAATGTTCTTGAATTGTTTCGACTCTTAGGTAGGGTTGCCAACTCGCTTCTCAAGAAAATCGGGACAAACTTGCCTAAACCGCGGGACAAAGAGGCCAAATTCGGGACAAATTATTTTAAATTCAAATTGTAACAAAAACACAAATAGCGTCCCGCGACAGATAGCGGCGGGACGCGGGGCATATGCCTCGAAAATCGGGACATTCCGCGCCTGGCGGGTGAGTTGGCAACCCTACTCTTAGGTCGGTGTCAGTGTTACCAGATCTACTATTTTTATAGTAGATCTACTATTTTTGACCTTTGGCTACTATTCTACTATCTTAAAGGTAAATTCTACTATTATTTAGAGAAGAACAGAATACTTGATTAAATATCCTAAAACTACAAGAAAAAATTTAAAAATTACAGAAATCTTAAAATTTTAACATAACATTTTCATTATTTTTGTGTAGTGGGATTACGTTGCTTTTTTTAAGCAGTTTTAAAAGATGGCACCACCACCACAAGTTCTATATATACATATAAGGGATTCACCGGCTAGTTCTTTGAATGATTTAAACGTCATTAGTCATTAGCATTTTACTTACGACTTGTCACTTGTATGTCTGTGTCGGCGTCTTTCCTCAAAACGTCAAAACCGACTGAATAACAGGTGTTATTAGTTTACTGTTAGTGGTATTAGTTCTGCTTTACTTCAGTTTTACCATGAATAGGTATGTTTTTTTAAAGCTAGACAGTGAATTTGTAATCTACTATTTTTTTAATCAATCTACTATTTTTTTTACATTAATCTACTACCTAACTGAAAAACTGATCTGGCAACACTGGTCGGTGTGTAAGTTTGTGTTGTAAATGTACCATGGTGCGTTCGTTAGTGATTTGCCTTAGTGTTTTGTTTTTGGAAGATTTGTAGTTTTCTTGTTTGTTTTGCTTGTGTGTATGTATGCGATTGCTCCATAAAGGACTTTGGGCTTGATTACTTGGTTGTAAATTAATAATTTATTTTTGATTGACATTGAGCTATTTCGGTTAATTAAATGATAAAAGGCTTGCTTTGCTGCAATGCCTATGTTAATTTTGTTTTGAATATGTTCATTGAAGGAAAGCTTGCTATCTAGAGTTTCCCCTAGATATTCGAGCGTTTTGTTCCACCTTATCTCGGTGTCTCCTAGTTTTAAATTTGCAGTTAAATTACTTTTCGTGGTGATACGCATTGTTGATACGCAGTTTTATTGTCATTGATATTCCAAGTCTCTGCCTCTTTTACGTGTGGATGTCTGGGTACACCCGCAATGAAGAGAGAGTATAGTGTTGGGGATAACGCGGAGCCCTGCGGGACCCCTGCTTCCATGTTTGTTGTGGTTGAAAGTTCTGAGTTTATTTGTGTGACGAATGTTCTTTGATTTAAAAATGAGGTGATGAGTCCCTCATGCCATACTTTGTCTAAGGCTTTCTCGACGTCGGTCGAGGGCCACTTGATGCCCGCCTCTGTAGTCCTCTAGTCGCTTCCTCAGCAAGTCTGGCACGCTGGAGCTCCGTACTGTGGTTTTTTCTAAACCAAATTGTTCGTTTGGAATTAGATTATGTTCTGTGATGTGTATGTTTAATCTGTTTAGTATGAGGCGTTCTGTTAGCTTGTTCAGAGTGGAGAGCAGGCTAATAGGTCGCCAGTGTTGTGGAAATGTTAGGTTCTTGTTTATTTTCGGGATGAGAATTACTTTGGATTTTTTCCAGCATGCTGGAAAGTGTTTTAGTGGTTTATTATATATGTTAGCTTCTGTACTGCTACGTCTGGTAGGTTTTTAAGTGCTTTGTTTTGTATGTTGTCTAGTCCTATTCTTAGCGCCTTTTTTGGGTTTAGTTGCGCCAGTTCGTTGGTGTCTGTTTGTTGTACTTCTACTTCTAGGTGTTCGTTTATTTCAGTCGTGATTGTTCTGTATGATCTCGCCCTTGACAAATCATGAAATGCGGCGTGTGAGTGTAGGCCACTCTCAAAGCCATCCAGGTTCGTGATCAATATCCTGCCCTCCATCTCCCAAGGTGAATTGGGACTCCAGCGAGACTGCGAAGGCCTAGGCCTTCGCTTCGCTGGAGTACGCCATGCCCCTCAGACAATGGATCGCCGGATATATCACTTTGCCTTTGTGCTGCATTGTTTTAGCTATTCTCCATAGAGAGTAGTTTTGTATGTTTAGTGTTGTTAGGTATTCCGTCCATTTGTCGTTTTTGTGTTTTTATGCCTGTTTTGATTGTGCTCGTAGTCTGTTTCCTTGTGTGTTGAGTTGTGCATGCGTTGCCTGTTAGTTTGGCTCGTCTTTTCAGTCTGTTTCTTAGTCTTATGTTTTGTTTTATGTTTTCTGGTAATGTATCTGGGTTGTTTTGTCTTGTGTATACCGTTTTCTTGGCTGTACTTAGTGCTGCTTGTATCTCTTCGGTGAAGCCTCCAAACTAGCAAATATAGTTCCAGTCCTTTTTAAAAAGTCTCTGCCCCTAAGCATAGTTCCTAGACCCACCCTGCTACTTAAAATGTTACTCTATAAGGAATAGTCACTTTGTAGTATATTTCGAGAGTGACCGGTTAGTGCCTACCTACCATAAGAGTGGAAAATAAACACCCCAATTGCAAGTGGCAAACATGTAATTTAAAGAAGTGGCTGGAACTACCCTAATCTTCGAATATATATGACACCATAAAAGACCAAAAACTTTATAGTAACTTTTTAAAGTAGCGGTCACTAACAAGTGCTACCATAATGCCTCCATTAAGTATTTGTTACTTTATAGTAGCAATTTAAGTTACGGGGTAGTGGCGGCCACGACACCTAGTTACTTCTAATTTATAGTAGCATTGAAAGTAGCAAAATGGTTACTGCTACCTTCTTAGGTCACTATAAAGTTATTGTTTCTATAAAGCCGCCTCTGGGTAGTTACAATTGTCACTTTATCAATCTGAAGATTTTAAAGTTCCAAACGGGTAGGGTTAGCCTAATATATTATCGTTCCCGGTACTTTCTGGAAGCATATGGAACTATATAGTATTTTTTGGATTAAACGGCCATATTTTTTCCATGACTTTTCAGAAAACAGCCAAATGGCTCAGACATTTTGCGTTTTCAAGCTAAATATACCTAGGCTAAAGCTTTTTTCCTTAGTTATTTTGTTATTTTTGACGATGGACTAATATTTTTAAGTTTCACGCCAGTTTCAAGCAAATTAATTTATTTTATTTTATTACTACATGGGTTTCTATTACAAATAATATAATAATTTGAAATGTTTTGATAGGCGCTCGAGAATTTTTTCATATAAACCCACTTACTTTACTGAAAGTCGATTGCGTTTTGGAATTTACCTACAAAACGAGTTCTTAAAATCGCATGGTAAATAACAAAAAAATAATAATGGCTTCCATAATTATTTTCCATCATGACATTTATTTTTATGAAGTGTGAAATTGCATGAAGAGGTCGCTGCGAATAAAGTTTAACAGTTTAACGAAAGTTCCACATATCGGTGGAAAACACTTGGCTGCCACGAACCCGCGACTAGGCAGCTTCGTAACAGATAAGTCGCATTCAGCAGTAGGCTACTTTATAGTAACACATCATAGTAACTCTTTTGGTGGCAAAAACTACCCAAGACACTACCCGACTACTCAAAATCTTTCCCCATTTTGGTCGCAGTTACTTAGCAGCTACATACGACGCAGCCGCCGATGGTCACCTTCCACTTTGTAGTGGCTTTGATAGTAGCAGTTACGTATCTGCCACCATAAATGCATGTTGGGTTACAACTTGGTTGTCCAGCTCCGCCTTACGTATGTGTGGTATTGCTTGTAATGCTTGTATGTTTTCTGTTATGTGTTCTTTGAACATGTTCCAGTGAATGAATGTTTGCGTGTGTGCCCGTGCGTTTTCGTGTATGTTGTTTATTGTGATGCCAATCGGAGAATGATCTGAGGCAGATAAATCCTCCAGATTGTCTATCACAACATTGTCTGGTATGTTTTGTGTAATGGCGATATCTAGTATATCGGCTGTTTCGCTGCGAAAGTGTTTCTGCGGTCCTGAGTAACATAGTACCATTCGGATTCGGGGTTCTACATCCCCAGGACCTATGTTTGGCGTTGAAGTTCCCGGCCGCTAAGACCGGGTATGTGTATTCGAATAGTTTTTCTATGTCTGGTCGTTGATTAAAGAACAAATAGATGCGCAAGCTTACGGGTGAAAACGTGACACCAAAAATGTCCAGCTCTTACACGGCGAAGCGCGGACATTTCTCCATTGTCGCCATGTAAGAGCTGGACATTTTTGGTGTCACGTTTTTTTCCCGTAAGCTTGCGGATCTTTCCTATTTTTCAATCAACGGTCTGGTTGAGTTAGTTTGTTTCTAGGTGGTCTGTATACCGAGTGAATCACCATAACTCCGTCAGTTAGGCTGACTTTGATACTAGTCGCTTCGAGTATATCAGATTGTGGTGTGCGTATAGTGTCGTGTCTCGTGTGTGATGCTGTTTTTTATAAAAATGGCCGTGCCGCCTCCCACGCGTTCCGGTCTATCATTTCTATATATTGTATAGTTTTGTATTTTGTATGTGTAGATGTGTGTGGGCGTAAGTATGTTTCTTGTACTAGTGCTATGCCTATGTTATTTTAAATAAGATATTCCGCAAATTCGTATCTCTTGGGATAGAGTGAGTTCGCGTTCCAGCTGATCAAGAATAGGTGATTTGGTGTATTAGCCATTGAGATTAGCGAATAATCTCAAAGTGGGATTGTTGTTGATAAATGTGGTTATTTTGTTTATTTTTGCTGATATCTCCTTTTCGGACATAGTTAGCAGTGTCAAAATGCGGTTGCCTTGGATGTTTGTGTTTTTAGTGTTATTACAGGGTGTATTTGTGTTTTTATGAGTGTTTGCGTGTTGCGTAGTTTTTAGTGTGTTTGGTTTTGCCAGTTGTGCATATGTAATGTTGGCATTTACTGGCCGTGTCTGTGCGATAGGTCGTTTTTTGGTATTGTTTAGGTTTTTAGGGCAAGTTGAGTAGCTTGCCGGGTGGTCCCCCCAACAGTTGGCGGGGTGTTCATGGGTTTTTTGCAGTCCCTATAGAAATGATTACCAGCACATTTGTGGCATACCGGGACTGCATGGCAATTTGTTATTGAGTGCCCGAACTGCTGGTACTTGTGGCACTGATTGTGCATACGATGCTGGCTGCCTCTCTGAATCTCGACAACTACAGGCATGTAGTTAATGTGAGTTTCATTGAGGACGCTTTTGTCAGTTTGGGGGACCAGGACTTTCAAAAGTTCTGTGGAGATATTTCTCCTTTTTCCGGTTTTAAGCCAGAATAATTCCTGGGGGGAATAGCCCTTGGAGATGAGGTCGTCCTCAATATCGGATATTGGGATGCGAGAGTTGAATCCCTTGATAATTATATTCAATTTCCTATCCTCAGGTAGGAAAGGAGAGTAGAATGGGTAGTTTTTGTTGCTGAGATATGCGGTGATCCTTCTGTGATCACTTGGAGTGGACGGGGTGATTTGTATTCCCAGCCTCGACTTTTTGACGTCTCCGAAGTCCATCTTCGAGTACGTCATATCTTGGTGGATTTTAACCCAGTGATCTGGACATCTTGTTATTATCGGAACCACAGTTTTTGGGGGCGCTGATGCTGGGGGGCTGGATGAGGGGCTATTCCCAGATGTTTGTTTATAGACTCTTGCTGAGTCACATTGGTGGTTTTGGGAATATTCGGCCTAGGGCTGGGGTTTGTTGTTTGTGGTGGACTTTGTGCCCTAGGCCTTTTGAGGGGCGGAAACTCTCTATCATTAGAAGGTGGCTGCTCAGAGTCAGAAATGGTATCTATTTCTTCCTCCATGCGACTGCGGAGGAGGATTGTTTAGTGTGAGTGATTGTGTTTCTCTGTGTGTGTGTTCATTTGTTTTGTCGGTGTTTTTAATTTTTATGTCCAGGGTGTCTGTTGGTTTAATGCCTGATTTGTGTGTATTCTTTGTATAGTGTTCTTTGCTTTGTCCAGGTCTATTTTTAGTTGTACGACTTTCTCGGTAAGTTTGTCGTTTTCGTCCTGTAAGTATCTGTTTTGGTCTTCAAGTCTACGTATGTAAGTTTGTAGTTTATCGAGTTGCTCATCTTTAATTGTTTGTTTAGCCATTTGTTTTGCTAAATCAATGTTTAGAGTTTTTGATATTTGTGTTGTGTTCGTTTTTGTGTGTGGTTGTGAATGTTTTTGTGCACTTACGTGATGTATGTGGTCATGCCTAGGATCACTGTTTTTCCTTTTGCTCTCTTTCTTGGCCGCTTGGCTACTCTCTTTTCCTCCTTTATCTGCCATCCTTTTTGCTGGTGGAGTTGCTGTTTTTTTCCCACTATTCGAGGTAAGTACATGCACCCTTTCGTGTATAACTTACTCGAACAGTTGGGCTTTTGCGCTAACGCCTAGACCATTTTTGTTTTGGGACAAGTCCCAAACGATTTTCCTTATTATTTGCAGTTGTAATGTTAACCATTACAACTGCTGTCGCAGCGTCGTAGATCACTGGCACTCGCGGTTTTGTTTTCGAGGATTCGACGAACGATTTTAAAGCACGTGTTACCTGCCCGACCGATGGCAACAGATCATAATAATAATGCGAACGTTACAAATATAAACATTAAACAATAACGCACGTCAGGCGGTATCTGTGACGGGAATGTGTTTTGCAGGCTGTCTGTAACCGTTAGTGTAAAACGTGTGGTTGCTTATATTCAGGCGTCACGCGGCCTAAGGTGGCATTAGATTTTCATGTCGATTAATTGGATATGTTTACACATGCAGACTCCTTCAATTTTTTTCTACGTTTAGAAAACCGATCAGAGAAATGTTGTCTTCTTTCCGGATATCTGTAATAAGATAAGTATAAAGACGAACAGTAATACACAATAATTAGGGAGTGAATTAAGAAAATATGTACCTACCTGTTAAGATATAGTTCTGAGGTCTCATATCATACTTTTCAAAGTTCGGATATATTCCCATTTCAGCCATTTTTTTAAACAGAAAACACAATTTTAAACTTATAACTTGCCAGTTAACCTTAAATATTATTTTAACCATCGATTTGATATTGTCATTTTCTTCTGTTTACAAAATTTTCCATTGTCATGGCTTACTATTAAATAACATAATGCATTTGGAGAAAACTGTAGTTTATTCAGCTAGTTTTAAAAATAAATATATACTATTATATAGTATATACAAGGTGTTCCATTTAAAAAAACATATGCTTTATAACTTTAAAACGGATGGCACAAGAAAAAAAACAAACTACGCCACTGGACCCTACGGAAAAAGTTCTATAATAGTATATTATTTTATATGGAGGAAAAGTAATACTTTTCATGGCGCGCTCGTGTTTAACAGCCGAACGGAGTGAGGCTGGTAATAGAGAGCAAGCCATGAAAAGTAACTTTTCCTCCAAATAAAATATGCTGTTTTTTCTTCAAATGTCGACAAATTATTGCAAAAAGTCTCTTTTTTATAGTAATAATAATTATTATTAAAGATAAGTGGGTTCGCAAGGCGGCTTAGACCGGTGCGGTGTCGGTGAATAGGCTCAGGTTATTGCTATAGTAATGTCACAGCTTACCAAACAATCAGCTATCCAACTCTTAAAATTTTAACGATATGCGCATTTCCTCGCGCAGGCCGCCATTCTGGGTTAAAATCTATCAAATTCGACAGTATTGGCTCGTCGCTCGTGGTCGTGTCAGATGAGTTGTTTGTGTTAGCCAGTGTCGTACTTTCAGTTTAGGTATATATATTTTCTAGTTACAGTAATTAACAGTGTACATACGTTCTTGAACAAACTACTTATTTTATAATATCTGTGCTTGTATATAATAGAAATGGATAAACCGCGAGGTGGACACGTTTTTGCCGCTAAAAACTGCAGTGCGAAAAGTTATGAATCTAACAAGAAAAGAAGTTTTTCTACAGCCGCGCGCAAAATAACTAAATACTAAATTCAAATGAAATCGCAAAATCAACCAATGCCGTGGATCCTTATTTTGCGCTCTAGCGCGAACATGGAAAAGGAAATTCTCGCTTTTTCCGTCTAGTGTGCTGAATGGTCATGGAAACCGAAGATAAATAAATGACAGTCGTGCGTTTGTTACAGTTTGTTGCTGGCAATTCTGTTCTAAATATGCCCGAAGCCCGAACATAATATGTCAAAACTGACAGTCATTCGCAAATTTCAGAATAAGTATAGAGCAAAATGTGCATTTAATTTTAAAAAATACGGCTGTAGAAAAAGTTCTGTGTGTTTTTCGAGCGCAAAGTAAGATTGCCGTTTTCGAAAGATTACTGCGCTCCGCTACGCGTCGCGCAGTAACATTCTTTCTCAAGCGGCAATCCGTTACTTTGCGCTCTAAATACACAAATAACTATTTTTTAGATTTCCCAAAGATGCAATTAGGTAAGTTTTTTTTGACAAGCATCTTAAAAATGATGTACTTTTGTAGCCTAGAAATATATTTCATTAATGTAAGCATAGCTGTTTTTTCTGGAATGTAAGTAATTTTGAATGTAATACTTCTTACTATGATATTGTTTATCCTAAAGTGAAGATTATGTTACAAATTACCTTAAACAAATTAATTGTTTTAGTAGTTATTTTTGTTTTTAGAGCATAAAGTAACGGATTGCCGCTTGAGGAAGAATATTACCGCGGAGCGCGTTAACCTTCCGAAAATGGCAATCTTACTTCGCGCTCAAAAAATACACAGAACTTTTTCTATAGCCGCATTTTTTTAAATTAAATGCATATTTTTCTCTCTACTTATTCTGAAATTTGCAAACGACTTGTCATTTTTCGCATATTATATTCGGACATATTTAGAGCAGGAGTGCCAGCATCCATTGTAACAAATGCACGACTGTCGTTTATTTATACTTTTGGTTGCCATCACTATCCATAGCACACTCGACGGAAAAAGTGAGAATTTTCTTTTCCATGTACGCTTTAGAGCATAAAATAAGGATGCCGCGGCGTTCGTCGATTTTGCGATTTCATTTGAAATTACTAATTAGTTATTTTGCGCACGGCTGTAGAAAAAAACAATTATTGTACAGGGTGGTCCGTTTAAGAGGGACCTATATCTTATCTCGAAAACGACGGGGGTTGCAAAAAAATTAAATACAAAAGTTGTTCTTAGTAAAATAAGCTTTATTTTTTTTTTATATATTTTATTCGACACTTTTTTATATACAGGGTGATGAAATAAAGTTATATTTTTTTCAATGAACACCCTATATATTTTATTACATTTTTGGATTCTATTTAAAATTCTAAGCATATTTGATGCATGATGTTATACCTCTGGAAGTGGTACTTTCACAGCTATAAACAGTTGAAAATCGGTACTTTGGTTACTTTTCACCCTGGTATCAAGAATACCATTAGAGATTGAGCAAATAGAATTCCACATTCCTGTCTTAACTTTTCAAGAGCTATCTGACGGTAATAACTGGCAGGTGGTACGATGGGTACCAAATCTGGTACCTCGGAATGTTAAATTAATTTTACTTCATCTCTAATGGTCTTCTTGCTACCAAGGTGATACTTAGCCAAAGTACCGATTTTTAACTGTTTATAGCTGTGAAAGTACTATCTCTACATCAAATAGTCTGAGCATTTTAAGTAGAATCCAAAAATGTAATAAATATAGGGTTCATTAAAAAATTAACTTTGTTTGACCACCCTGTATATAAAAAAGTGACAATTAAAAAAATACAAAAAAACAAGCAAAAAAATAAAGATCATTTTACTAGGAACAACTTTTGTATTTATTTCTTTTTTGCAACCCCCGTAGTTTTCGAGATAATGTATAGGCCCCTCTTAAAAGGGCCACCATGTACAAAATTAAGATAATTTAAAACTCATATCCATAGCTTTTCAAACCTTAAATTATATTAAATATTAGCTTCAAATACATGTACATGCAGTACCTACGATTTTTAGAGCATTCGAGGAATCCTCAAAAAAAAAGGATCATGCTATTGTTCTCGAGAGCCCGTTATTTTGTTTTATATAGATACATATTTGATAACAAACCCATGTTATACCTTAAATACTTATTTTTGTAAAATAAATCAATATTTCTATGATTTCAGTGATTTATATTTCCTTTCTTCCCGCTTAAGACAATATCTTGTATAAGAAAAAACTAAGTATAGGTACCTATATTTACAACAAAAAGTTGATATCTATTTTTTTGGTTCAGCGAGAAATATTCAAATAAAAATTAACCGTTTTGCATCCAATCAACGATAAAATTAAAAAAAAAGAATTATGATATAATATCAAAACTCCAATCCTGTCTATTTAAAATTGAATACTCCTTATCCCGACCCTGTGTTTTAACCCGAAATGGCGTCGGTCACGTCAGATTTTTATTTTCACTTTGACAGGAGAGTCGGCTAGCTGATTGTTTGGTAAGCTGTGGTATAAGTATAGTACTCTGGTCGGGACTTGAGGAATAATTTTACGCTGTTGTCAAATTTATACAGATAGAATATTTATATTTTTAAATTTTATTAGATGTAGTATGCAGTCATGAGAACGATATCACAAAACAAGCGTTTCCATAAATGTTCGAAAAAAACTCCAAGGAAGCAATAGCGACAACAGCGTAAAAACACTAAATAGAGTGAAAAACCACATGAGAAGCACTTTAAGCCAACAAAAGGTGACAGTCACAGAGCTATCCATTTTAGCCATTGAATCGGAAACTGGTCCAAACATTTTTGTCACATAATTAATGAATTTGCTTCAATGAAATGTCGAAAAATAAAGCAATATTTTTTTTCAATAGATTTGTATTAATTATTATTAAGTGACGATTTTTATTAGTGCAGTAAAAGTAAATTATCAAAAACATAAAGATGGAGGGGGGCGCCGAGGGCCGACTAGCCTAGGGCGCCTTGGACCCTTAATCCGGCCCTGCACAAATTATTTAAAATACGTTTTAAGCAATACTGCGCTTTTCAAACCAGTTTAAAGATGGTAAACAAAGGTAATACAAAAATCCCTATCATATAATTCTATCATTTTATAAATGATAAAATGATAAGTACTATTCACCGATATAATAGTGCAATAGGACATTTTTATCTATTTATTTTAATAAAATGTATTAAATTTTATCACTTTTTGATGTAAATTGAATGCTTGTATATAGTCATGTCATAAAGTTCTGCGTGCAAATATATAATCGTTCCTGTTTTAATACAAAGATGAACTATTATTTTTTACTGGAATCAGGATGTTTGGTAAGTTTCACATTACGTCACATTAATCCAAGTAGAATAAGAATAAGCAGATATGGTTTGGGTCATAAACTTTTTTTCGCAAAAATATTACAACTTCGAAAAACAAATACGTTTCAACGAAGAAAATATATGCCCTACCTATATCTATTGCTCTAAGTGTCGATTGTGTTTTGCGTCTGTATATAATAATAATAATAATAATAATAATAATAATAATAATAATAATAATAATAATAATAATAATAATAATAA
>MU191782.1:2863-33327 GCA_016904865.1 Pissodes strobi
AATTACATTTACATTAACAATTGTAGGAAATGCTAGTTAAGGACACGATGAATTTTAAAATTTGTGTGTATCCTCGGGTAACATTCAGACCTTATAACTATGCACGAATACAATTCTCATTCAAAATTAAAATTAAAATTAAATTAAATAAATAAAAAAAATAATAATAATAGTAAGTAAATAAATGCACTGCAGGATCTGGCTAAAAAAAAAGATTCCAGCTGAGTGCAAAGCAATTCTTTGCATAAATATTCCAAAATGTCTACAATTTATTAAATAAGGTTTCGTACAATTTAAAAATTTATGGCATCGTTGGAGAGATAATTTAATAGACCTTCGAAGAAGTGTCATTTGATCTCTTTTTCAATTTTAGGGATTGAACTCACTATTGTTAGAGGGTTGTGGCTTAGTGAGTAATCCTTAAAAGTGTCCACCTTGGCATACAATTTTATATATTTCGTCCAGTTTCCTTATTTTCTTCGGGCCTAAGCTATTATTGTTGAAATTGACACCGTTAAGGTTTAGTATATAAAATCCAAGGCTTTGTTTCTGCGGAATTTTGCATCTAAAGATTTTAAAAAATTCGAAAGTAGGTAGGCATATAATATATGGGAGACTTTGAATTATTTAAATAGCTTTTTGAGGCGAAATGCAGATAAATAAAATCTATAGGCTTGCGAATTCTCCTTAGCAAAATGGAATTAATATAGTTTGAAATGGCTCATTAAGCTTAATATATTAATTTGATATATGAAGTCACTACCTAAAATTGTTCCATATACTCCCTGTATGAACCCGCCCAGCACAAATATAGCGATTCACGCGCTGGTAATTTATAGACTTCTTAAATAAAAATATATACGGCCATATTTCGTAAGCATTGCAGGAATTTGTTGGTGTAAATCTATATCTCGCTTTATAGAAATCTCGACATTCCAAGGAATTAGTTCAATTAATGACCCCCATAATTACAGCGTTGCGCATACCGGTGTTCAAATATTATCGTTACTTTTCTAAGATAGAATGGCTTTGCGCTTATCGTAAATTAAATGTTATTACTCATAAGGAAAATGGTTTGCTTCAGTGGTTTTAATGGCGTACGTACCCGATATTCTAAATTCCAAATGCCTGCATCCGACACAGTGAGAGAAGGAATAATTCACTGATCACACAATAATTTAACACGACGAGCTAGTCATGGGAATATTTAAATTAAAGCCAGGAATTCTGTTATTTGAACACAACCCAGTTTTTTTGTTAATACTTCTAGAAAGTTCGAATTTGGGGCGATCGAAATTTGGTCCAGTTCAATGCAGCAAAAGTCCAAGCAGCCACGTTTACCAAGAAAGTCAATACGGCGCGCCCTAACATCATTATGACAAGATCTTCATCAATCGGACTACTGGGTGTCTCGATCAACAGCAATATGTCCTGGCATCGCAAAACCAGCCTCGCAGAAGTTTGATGAGCTAATTCGCAACAAAAATCTGCATACACCGCAGCAGCTGCTCTTGCTTTACGAAGCGCAAATAAGACCGTACTTAGAATATTGCTCACACATATGGGGTGCCGCACCTAAATACACCCTAAATCTGCTTGATTCCATTGAGAAGAGAGCTGTGCATCTCGCAGACATATGACTGATATATGCCTGTTTTACAGATATGTTCACAGCAGATGTTCCCAGGAATTGGCCTGCATCATCCCGCCCCAGCAACGCCTGTCAGGCAGTCACGGCAGATGTCAAGACCGTTCGTCGTAACTGGAAACACCTAGAATATCACTTTACAAGGGCTCCTTCCTCTTGCGCACTGCAACAATGTGGAACTCACTCCCAGGACATCTGCTTCCCCAAAATTACAACTTAGAAGTATTCAAGAACCGTGTCATTCAACATCTTCGCGCTCACACTGCTCGTCGAGTACCAGAGGATCTCTTTTTTGTGTGTGTGCCACTGCCGTAAAAAAAAACATCAGACGATTCAGTTGCCAGCACCTAGGACGTCGATGTTACGTGACTCCTTTTTAAGGAGGACTGCGTCACTCTGGAATGGCCTTCCGAATATCATCTTTCTCGAAAACTACAACCTCGTCCACCATGATCTCCGCACACGCACCACTCGTTGAGTGGTATAGGATTTTCCCTTTGTGTGTGTGCCGATCATAAAAAACTGTTTAGCCATCATACGTCTAGACACCCTTTACTGCTGCAGTATAGTACATTAAGTTTGTGTTTTGATTTATTCCAAGAGTGAAAACGACAGAGCCTTTATCTAAAATTTATTTTCCTATCTCGGGTGAAATAGAAAACTACCACCAGGAACTCAACAAATATTAATTAATATTCTCCTATTATTCGTTAATAATTGAAAATAGAATGGTTTTCAGAGCATACGAAAATGTTTTTGGACTCCCGGGACTAAAGTATATCCTAGGTTTTTCTAAGCAGGCTAGCAGGTTAAATGTTTGCTACATTTTTTCTACTACATGCGACAGCTTTAGACACTTGCTCAAAAGCTCGGCTGGAAGTGTTTCCTGAAGGGCCAGTAATGTGGATTGCTTTCACGTCACCATATATGGCAACTTTTCCTAAGTCATTTTAGAAAACCTACCTATAGATGCGAACGGCAGCCAGTTTTGCAGTGGATCCTCGGTACACCTTAATGAAGATACTGGGCGCCATCAAGTTAACTATGACTCAACTTGCAAAAATCCATAATGTTATTAAAAGCTTAAAAGTAATTTTTGGAGGAGCTTTTCAATAAATGCCTAATATTTCCCCAAAATAAATACTTTATTCTTTCCCTACTAATGAGGAGATCCTTTGATATAAAACAACAATTATACAGTACAATAATTACAATCACATGTATAAGCAATAAAGCAATAGAAAAGAAACTTACATAATATTGACTACTATCAACAATAACGGTGTCAGATACGAACTGTTAGGCAAATATTCTGCACACCCATTAATAGGTCACTAGAATGATGGTAAATAGTGCACAGGGTTTAAAATTCATGAATTTTATTCTGCTGCAATAATATAAAATAGAATATGTGTATAATCACTCAATCTGTAAATAATTTAAATTTGCCGCGACAGCCTTACAAATAAAATGGTAAATGGTATGACTTACAACTTATGAAGTAGGTATTCTCAATCTTAAAATATTCTCCAAATTTATACCAGTATTAATATATGTACACGGTTCATGCAACTCCAGAGCACTTCAAATCATATACCAGTACGGTACCAGAGCAGTACCCGTGGAGAGGACCTTATAGAACTATCTATAGGGCCTATAGCCTGGTAATAGCCAGTCGAACAAAACAAATAGTGTCCATTCTAGAGACTTCTCCAAAATTAATAATCGTCAGTTCCAAGAATCGGCAACATGACAGCAACAGCAATACATAAATTCTTCACGTGTAGGCAGGATTCCAATAACTCAACAAAAACTAATATAGGTAACCTCCATGGCCCTGGTTCGAGTCAAATACTTAAACGTAGCGAAAATATCATAAAATAATGACCCCAATTATTTAAACCAGTTCATGAGGATTTACACCTCGAAAAGGCTTCACAAAGGATGCCGGCCTCTTGATGCCTCGCCGATCTAACGCTAAATAAAGAACCCGGAACGAATTTCCACACTTTGATCCCGAAACATTGCTGCCAACCTAACTTAGTTGAAATAGTGAGTCCGAGAGCATCCACGTCACTGCTCTAGACCATATTCGCCAAGCATCAAGTAAATACACCTTAAAAGGAACCGTTACTTGGGAACGTCAATTCTTGAACTTTTCTAGCTTAACTGTCAAAATCATACTGTCTTACTGATAGACTGATAGGTTAATGATATTTTGACACTTGATAAATGAAAACACGAAATCACTTCGAAAGATGAATAAAACAAAAGGAAACAATACATCGAGACACAATTAGATGCACGAATTATAATATACATTAGATGACTTTTATGATCTCCAAATTGTTTGAGGTAGGTACCGCTAACAATTCATTGAAAATAATAAACATATGCAAGGTTACATTTGTCTCGAACAAATTTCTAAGATTTTATTAACTTTTAGATCAAAGAAAAGCTTGGGAGCATTTTCTGGAGTAATTAAAAGGAGAGCTCAAGTAGCTCAAGTGCCTAGCAAGTTGGATTGCACAACTAGAACTTTTAGAAGAGGTTTCCGAACCTAGTCAAGTACCTACGACTCTGCAAAGGATAAAAGTCCGCCTTGATGTTATAGTCATAACATGAATATGTAGTACATCATAAAAGTAAATATTCTATAGTCCCAACTAACCCAAACTAAATTGTGTTTGTAAATAAAAACAAATATCAACTAAGCAAAGCAGTAGCATTTGTTCATGCCAAAATTTGAAAATGCTACACATATCCAAAATTTTTTTCGACAGTAGCTTTTATATTATTAGCGTGCCCCTCAGTTCGGGTTCTGTTTTCTACATCATCATCATCTTCAGCTTCTCCCCATCCCTCTCTGGACATAAACCTCTCTAATTCGTGGTAATTCGCTTCTGTCGGTCGTCTGACTCATCTATTGGGTACCTACCATTTTCTGGATGTCATCTTTCCACCTCGTTCTTGGTCGTCCTGGGTTCCGTTTAGTTGTTCTGAGCCTCCACTCAGTTGTCTTCTGTCAACTGTCCTCATCAAATGGCCAGCCCATTTCCATTTTAGCCTTGCCACCCGTTCTGCGATGTCTATCATTTTTGTCTTTTGTCTGATCCATTCGTCTTATAGTCGTATTCCTAGTATTTTCCTCTCTATTTTTCTTTGAGCAATCTTTAAACACTCCATGGTCCCCTCATTAAGGCTCCATGTTTCTGCGGCGCGGCGTACGTTAAGGTCGGCAGGACACATTGGTCAAAGACTTGTGTTTCAAGGTATTGTGGAAATTTCGAATTAAGGAGATCACTAAATTTTCCATATGCTGTCCATCCAAGCCGAATTCTTCTGGAGATTTCCACCTTCTGGCTGTCCTTATCGAAGGATATTCTTTGTCTGAGGTACACGTACTCGTCTACGAGTTTAATTTTACTGTTGTTGTCAAGGTCAACGTCTGTAACACTGTTTGTTTTTACTGCGTCCAATTGTAGGCCGTAGCTTTTCGTTTAGCTCCTGTATCATGGTCTTTAAATCATCCATACTCTCGGCAAGAAGTACAATATCGTCTGCAAAGCGAAGGTTATTTAATTGTTCGCCATTGATGTTAACACACTTGGCCTCCCATTCAAGTGTCTTAAAGATACCCTCCAGAGCTGTTGTGAATATTAATAATAATAAGTTAATTTACGGAAAATTCCAATTACAATAAAATAATTCATTAATGCTACTCTTAAATAAAACAGTAGTAAATATTAATAATTAATATAACCATCATTAATTAAACTAAACAGCAATAAATAAATCACAATAAGTAACATCAACCTCTCACAAACTGGTAGTATAAAGATAAAATTTAATATAAATAATTTCGGATAAATGAGCCAAAATGTGGCTTTTAAAAACAGTTAAGGAACAATTGAAAGGATCAATGTCACATGGCAACGAATTAATTTCCCTACACATCCTTGAAATTGGAGCATTATAGCCATAATTTGTTCGGTGCTGTGACTCATTAAACAAATTATGAGTCCTAACTATTATTTGGGGCACCTGCAATCCAATAAAATTTAACAGCTCATTGAATTCATAATTTTATAGAAAGTGATAACATCTAGATAAACACGACGTTTTGACAAGGAAATTGGGTTTAAAGAGTTTTCAATTTCTCTGTAAATAACTTGATCCTGCTGAACCCCAGATTTAAAGGCTACATATCTCAAAAAGTTTCTCTGTGCCCTCTCTATTTGATCAGAATAGATTTCATAATAAAGTGACCAAACAACTGAGGCATATTCCAAGATAGATCTTGTAATGGAGCAGAGCACAGATTTAAGACATTCTACGTTACTGAATTCACCCAGAGTTCTTTTAATAAAACCCAGCAGCTTCAAAGCCCTATTGGTCATATTATTAATATGTAGGTCAAACCGAAAGTTCTGATCAAATAAGAAACCAAGATCTTTTACCACCTCACTACGAGTAAGAACTTTATTATTTAAGGAATATTCATTTGTGATATATTCACGTTTCCCGTAAATGTAATGACTGAACATTTACTCGTATTAAGGGGCATTAGGTTAGCCTTAGGGCCAGTTTTTTACGTGCCTGTTAGTATTACCAAGAGGATAATTTCCATGATAATCATTGTTGCCACAATTGTTTCCATGGAAATTATCTTCTTGCTAAAGATAACAATCACATAAAAAACTGGGCCTCAGACCACTTAACAAAGTCACTCAGAAGTCCCTGCAGATCCACACAGTCACTTGCACTCTCAATGACTTTATAAAATTTCTCTGCCATCAGGTCCAGTGCCAAGTTTCATATTTAATTTAGAGATTGATTCAAAGACATCCAAAGGCCTAATTTTAAGACTAGCGAGATCAACAAATTTGTTATTGTGTAAAGTTTCTGATTCACATTTAGCATTTGAATAAACAGATGAAAAGAATAGCCCAAATAGTTCCACCATTGACTCTGAGTTGTCAGCTTTCAAATCGCCATACCTTATTGAACTGGGCAAGACGAATTTTTTGTTTTTGTAGTTAACATATTTCCAGAAGGCCTGACTATCAGACTTTAAACTATGTTCAGTTTCCCTTATGTACTCGTTATAGTTCTGAGCATACATTTCTTTACATGATTTCCTGAGATTCGAAAAAGTCTGATAATCCTCAAAACAATTTGACATTTTAAACCTCTTGTGGGCAACTTTTTTTTAATATTAGAGACTTTAACTCATATTTAGGGAATATTTTATTTTTATTAACTGCCTGAGGCACAAAGAGATCAAAACAGCTTTCCAGGCAATCATAGAAAATTTGTACTGTTGAATCTATGTCACCAGTGTTATATATCATTTCCCAGTCAAAATTAGATAGGTAATCATTTATTAATATATAGTTACAATGATTGAAATCATTATAAGTGTAGTTGTAGTTTAATTCCCCTAAGTTTTTTGGTAAAAAATACTCTAGACATAAGGGAGGGTGGTATTTATCACACTTGGTAATAGGATCTTTCGATACTTGAATATTTACAATGTGATTAGTACTAAATATTAGATCAAATATATTGCCAGATGTGTTGGGAAAATAATTCAGTTGGAACATATTCAAGTTTGCAAACAAGTCAGATACAAGTTCAGTTTGTTTATTTATGTGACCAACAGCTGCAGTACCATATTCGTCATTAGTCCATGTGACTTGTGTGAGGTTAAAATCACCACATTAAAGCTATTAGATTCGGCAAGTTCATCCACTGCCAAACAAAATTCGTCATACAACTTTATGGGGCTGCCAGGCGGTATATACACACATCCAATAATAATTTTATATTGATTAATTGTTAACATAACAAAAACATTAGTGTTTGTATTAAGTTCATGTGCTGGAAGATCACAGGACACAACTATTAGCACACCACCACCACGACTGTGTGTACTGGTATGACGTGATCGATCACATCTAAAGACCTCAAAACTGAAAAGTCTTAACTCATCACTGCTCACATCCTCAGTCAACCAGGTCTCAGTAAATGTGAAAATATTATAATCATCTATGGTAGCGGCTGACATTACATCGAGGAGTTTGTTATTTAAACTTCTAATGTTTTGATAATAAAGAGAAAGAGATATTAGTTCTATTTGTGTTTTATTGCTTTTGGTCTGTGCGAAATCTCTGCTGACCATTCTGACGTTGGTAAGAAAACCTGCGTGGTCTGTAGAATGTAAAAGGTTTTATAGTTGCACCAATCGGCCATAAGTCGCTGTCAAATATGTTGGTTTCAAGAGCAGCAGGGATTGACACTTAAAACGCAGCAATATGTTCTTGTTTTGAGACAAGCTTCTCACAGCCAAGTATATGCACTTCATTTTGTTCCAAATGCCGTTTTATCAAATCACATGTGGTTTCTGAATTTAAATTGCCAATGTATATCCACTTTCTCTCTGCAACAGGAGATATTGCCAGCCTTTTGTCACTTGACCCTTTCACATGGGTAGAGACATTGCCAGGTTCATCAGTTTTCTTTTGATTATCACATTTTGGATTCAGTATTTTGCCCTGAGTCAAATTTCTGGTTTTATTGTTCTCTGTTATCAGAGCACCTGCTCCATTTGTTACCTGTAGAACTGTGTGGTCCCGTGCTGGAATATTGATTCCATTTTCATTATTTGATGAAGTTTAAAACCTCACTAGATACTTATTAGAAGACCTGTGGAGGTTATACCACAGTCTCATGAAGTTTATCACATATTAAGTTTGTTTGGGAATTCAGTTCAGAGGATATAAGAGACTTCATCGAGTTTCTATTTGGCATTGATTCTTCATTTGGAATAGTAGTTTCTAGCTGGGCATTATTAGGTTTACCTGCATTAATCTGAGTCTCAAGATCCTTGAGTCGTGTTATTACCTCAGGCAAAGCATTAAAGCAACTAAGGTAATCTGAACAAAAAAATCACAGTTATCTCTCTTTTAAAATAAGTACTCTTATTTCAGTACCTCGCATTCCAGAGCAGTTTTTACTTTCCTACATATATCACATGGAAAGCCAAACAGTTCATTCTTATCTTCCTTGGGGACACAATCCAAATCACATTTGGAGCATGCAGGTTATGTTTTTCAAAACAAATCTTGTAATTATCGGAACAAAAGCTGGATTCCACTGACAAATAACTGTGTGGCTTCCATAAGTCTCTTGATCACCAAAAAACAACAATTCACCAATTAAAAGTTGATATTTTTCACAGAAAAACTCAAAATATATAGAACTTTGGGAGTGACTAATGTCAAACGTTATGCAATATTTTAGGGGATATTGTATCTCCCTGTCTCACGCCTCCCCATAAAGTGATTGGATCAGTTCCTCCAAAGACTTGGACTGTCAATAGTTGCGTCGTGGTAAAGAGCGTTGATCAGCTGTATATATCGACTATCAATACGGCATCTCTTTAGAGCATTTAAAAAAGCCCATTTTTCTAGTGTATGGAACGCTTTTTCAAAATCGATAAAAGCGATGAAGACCTGTTGATTATATTCCAGTGATTTTTCTATTATTTGCCGTAATGTGTGAATATGATCAATCGTACTCTACCCCCCCACGAAAACCGGCCTGTTCCACTTGCTGGAATATGTCAAGCTTGTTGGTAACCCTATTCGTTATTATTCTTGTCAGGAGCTTGTAGGTATGAGACAGCAGTGAGATCGGCCTGTAGTTTTTAACATCTACCTTGTCTCCTTTCTTATACATCATCCCTGGATAATTTTATAGGCTTCATCATTTGAACTTTGATCAAAATATAAAATTATACTTGCTCGGCTACGCTTCTGAGAATAAAGTTTCGTTGCAATAATTAATTATGGATTTTTAACTATCGAATGCAATGCAAGTGTTTCATATTGTAGGCTAAAATTTATTTTTTCGAAATAGTTGCAATAATCAGAAAGCCCCCATTCTTTTCAACATCTATCAAGCCTAAAGCGTTTGCATTCGCAAAAATAATACCAGAAACGCATAATTTTCAAAATTTGTTCCTAAATTTTTATTTGGTTTTTGAACACTTTTTCGTCTCTTAACTTTATTAAATATAATCTGTCAGTTGTTAATTACTATATTACGAATTTGCAATTTATTAATTTAGGTGTTTCTTGTATTGATTTAGGTATTAATTTTGATGCGCACTAGAATTTTCCATTTACATATCGCCCTATAATTTTTTTTATAATATTTGTTGCTAAGTTTATACTATTTCAAATGGTTACTACAAAAACAGTTATTTAATTATCATTTTATGCAAAATTGCTCCCATGGCCCTTTTAAAAGGACTTTTTAACAACAGTTTCAAACTACGAAGTTCAACTCTTTAAAATATTATTTGAAACTTATACAACCCAGGCATATTTCAAGTATCTTTAACAAGTCTTTCCGGCACTCGCAAATAGCCAGCTTAAAAAGCTGCTTTCGAGTTGGTACGTGAAAGGCATTTTGTGAAGTGGGCCACGTCAGCAGAAAAATTTCTCTTGCGAGTAGAAGCAAAAATTAGAGCCTTTGTCTGGGCAAAGTGGTGGATATAAGATCCGTGCACTATCAGTAATCTAGTACGAGGGCGGTTTGCATAGAACTTATTATAGTGGTATAGTAGAATAATTACTAGCGCAGAAAAATGGGCGGATATAGTTTTTAGATACTTTTTTATGCATAATGTTATTTCATCATCTGACCACAGAAAACCAAGTGCAATGCAATTCACTGCACATTCACATTCAATTTTGTCATTTACTCTGGAAGTCTTGATTTGTAGTTATCTGTCACTTTACTTTCTTAAGATTTATGCTACAATTATCTAATTTGTAAAAATGACATATAGTAACTAAATGCATTCTATAACGGTACAAAATCTTATACTTCTTGTTCTTGTTAGAAATAAGACAAGGTCCTGTCGATTCTATCTCATCATCCTGCTGGACAAATTACAGAGATGCCTCTACATCACCGAGGCCATGAGGACGACGCCCACAAGGGCCCCGAAGGGGGTTTGCCTCCGTCAGTGAACTGGGTGAGACACGAAGCAGCTAGAGCAGTCGTAAGATTGGCTGCCGCTGGAATGTGGAGAGACAATGGCTCCTACTAGGGCCACTGACCCACTGTGGTGGGGCTTGTCTGGGGACCTAACCATCCTGGGTATTGTAGATGACGTGATGGGCCCTGAGATAGGCTTCCACGAGGGTACCCTACGGGTTTCCAAGCGGAAATTTTTGTGATCATGATGGGGGTCTGAGAGTAGTTAAAGCTCAATGTCGGTGGCAGGAGGATTTTATTTTGCTCCGACAGCAAGGCCGCACTCATGACGCTGAAGTCAGTCCGCTCGCGCTCCTTGTGGGTGAAGGGGTGTAGGAGCTGGCTGATTGAACTTGCAAAGCATAAAAAGGTTAGGCTGGTCTGAGTACCGGGAAACGAGGCCGCAGACGTCTTAGCCAGGGAAGGCTTCACACATAGATACTTAGGGCCTGAGCCCTGTGTGGGGATCGCCCAGAGTGTTCAGGAAAGAGCTTTAGAGGCCTGGACGGAGGTATGGCCGACGGCTCCGGGAATGAGACAGGCGAGGCTCATGATACATGGGACCGCGAAGAGTCTGATGGGCTTATCTAAGAAGGAGTGCAGGGTTCTGGTAGGATTCTACACAGGACATTGTAGGCTTAGACAGCATCTGACTATGCTAAGAATTGCAGAGGAGAAGGAGTGTATATGATATGCGTGGGCAAGATACAGAATCTTTGGCGCGACGCCAATCGAGCTAGATTTGGCGCGTCGTGTCAGTTTGAAGGAAATGCGGGCTTTCTTCAGGAATCCTGGCGGTTCTCTAATGCGGGCTGGGGGCACAACGGTGACCTAAGTACAACACCCGCTAGAAGCCACCCCTTCTGTTACTGAGCCTCATACTGATGTAATTATCGTGCCTCTTGCGACGCTAATATCCAGCCTTCGTACCAGCGATTTAGTAGTTCAACTTCCGATGGGTATCTGGTTTTGATCTATATATATATATCGACATCGTCCTTCCAAAAATGATGCTGTTTTCTTATTCATTTGTACAATGTTTAACACTCCTAGGTCTTCTCGTTATGTTATGTAATCTATCTCTGAGTGTCACTCCCTTTATGATTTTCAATATTTTTAATCTCTAGGTAGGAGTCTGAATATATGCCTGAACTACATATATCAATTCGTACACTGTAAATAGAGATGAGGTTGCCCTAATATCTAATCATATACCCATCTAGATAAACTGCATATATTAGATTCATGTTTGCCATTGTAATTTGCCAACTTAAGTGCATATTATTTCTTGTAACAACTTTGGAATTAATTGCGGTATTGATTCCTGTGAGGGAAATTGAAATCTTGGCTAAAAGACTTGCCAAAAATGGATGAAAATCTGACGTTTTGGACCCGCAAATTTCGTGGGATTTACTGTATCCGCTTGGTGCTCAAATTTTGAAAACATAAAATGAGATAGCAGGTAGCCTGGTAATAAGAATAAGGTTTCAGATATTAGAAGGAAAGACTGAACAAACTAATAAGAAGGTCTAGAATGGGAGAAAATAAAAAACACAACAACACTTTCGATCAAAAAGTTGATTAAAGGTGACATATTCCTCAAAATCAATGGATACTAACTTAAACGTGAGGCTGAAAGATAAAAACGAGCTTCCTCACTTTTATTTATTTATTTGTCCACGTAACAAAAATTACATTTTAAGCATTACTTACTCCTGTGCTATGCTAAATCTTAACCACTAACAATCTTCTACAGTAGTAACTACAATTATACATGTAATACACCACTGTACACAAATCAACAAAATCCACATATATAGTTGTACATGCACCAATTAAAATATAAAATATAAAATTGTCAAGAATGTACCCCCACTCATCCAGCATCAAAAATAATTATCGGTCTATCACTCTCCTTAACTACCCAACGATGAGCCAAAGAGATCAATACTCTCAGACACGGCATTAGCATTGCAGACCTAAGCATCCCTGTCAGAGACTCATCCAAGCCATAGTTGGGGCGATGAAATGGGACATAAAATGAATCATTGTTGCGTCCATGTCTAATGCCTGCTTTTAGAGGTATGAGCTGAAGTAATGAGGGACTAAGCCCATTATTAATTAAACCATGCAAAAACTTTAGACCAGAGCACATTCTTCTACTCTCCAGGGTTTGTAAGCCCAGAAACTCAAGTAGGTTGTCATACGAATAATCCTCCCTACTAAGCCCAAGCCTGTCGCCAATAACCCGAAGAAATTTATTCTGCACCCCTTCGATTTTATCAATAGCATTGTGATAATTAGGTGACCATATCACGGAACAGTACTCTAGAATAGATCTGACAAGGGAACAGTACAATATTTTTAAGATCTGTAAAGAGAATTCCTTAGATGACCGACAGACAAACCCGAGCATCTTCTGTGCTCTCAAAACCATTTTCTGGATATGGTCAACATAGGAAAGTTTGCTATCGAGCAGCACACCTAGGTCTCGTATAGTAGTGACAACATCAATCGGAGCCTCCTCCAGCCGATAACCACCAACTATGGGATTGTGAATTCGAGCAAAAGTGATTTGGTGACATTTGCTAATGTTTAAAGTAATTTTGTTTAAATGACACCACCTTACAAAACTCGATAGGTCACTTTGTAACATTGCTGAGTCCTCCAGTGTTTTAATGGAGAGGAAAATTTTTAGGTCATCAGCAAATGACAAGAAACGACAGTATACCACAAAATCGCCAATATCACTTACAAAAAGATTAAATAGCAGTGGGCCACAATGTGAGCCTTGTGGCTCCCCTGAAGAGACTAAAAATACACGGGATATGATCGAGCCATACCTGACCGCCTGTCTCCTTCCAGACAAAAAGCTTTTCAACCACTCCAAAAGACTACCACTTATACCAAGTGACTCCAGCTTGGCTATAAGGAGCGCCAGGTTGACCCTGTCAAAAGCTTTTGAAAAATCTGTATAGACAGAATCAACCTGAAGCCCCTCCTCCATAGCTTTAGTTATAAAACGCTGGTAAGTAAGCAAGTTAGTAGTGGTTGAGCTACCCTGCATAAAACCGTGCTGCTCCTTGTTTATGAAATGTTTGCAGTCCCATGCAAGCTTCGTTGTAATAAGCCTATCAAACAGCTTAGGAATTTCAGATTGGGAGCAAATGGCTCTGTAGTTAGTAACATCGTTTCTGGACCCGTATTTGTGGATTGGTTTAAGGTAACTGAATTTCCAGACATCAGGAAAAGTACCAGTTGACAAGGACTTATTAAATATGGTTTTCATAGGAGTGGCAAGAGTAAAAAGGCACTCCTTTATCAGAAACATAGGAATTTCATCAGGTCCGAGAGACAGCTTCGGGGGCAAGGACAAAACTGTCTCTATGATGTCAGCACAGCTAATGCAATAAGAAGAAATATTCACCATGTTTCTAACAGGGTAGTCCGGAGTAACTGGGTCAGTATCATTATAATACACTGTCGAAAAGAAGTCAGCAAATAGATCAACAAGCTGCTTCTTATCGTGACTAACTGAGTCACCATAAAATACACTTTCAGGCAGGCTATGGTTTTTTCTTTGATCGTTTATAAAGGACCAAAATTGTTTAGGATTGTCAGTGATGTTGTTTTGAACTCGCAATAAATAAGCCTGATGGCAAAGTTTTATTTTTATCCTGCACTGTTCCCTGATTACAGGAAATGCAGCATAGTCATGATAGCTGTTAGATTTCTTAAATTTGGTATGCAAATTTTTTTTTCTGACTATTAAACTACGCAGTTCTGAATCAAACCATCGAGGGAAGATTGAAGTAGAAAACTTCTTTAATGGTACAATACCCTGACTTAAGATATCATAGAAAAACGGAATGACTTGGTCGACATCCAAATTCTGAAGCCGATCCCAATCCACCCGTGCAAGGTAACTATTAAGGGAAATGTAATCACCCCTGCGAAAATCACGATAGTACTCCACATAGTGCGATGTGGGGCTGCCAGATTCAAGTTTTATATCAACATCGATTGCAGAATGATGGGCACTGTTAGGTAAAAGAGCATCTGAGGCCTCTCCCACCACCAGGTTCTGCAGATCTGAAGATACCAAGTCCAAGAGAACCCCTCTACTGTTGTAAATACAATTAAACTGAAAACAGTTGTAAAAAGCCAGACAGTTTATAAATTCATAGGCCGGGCAATTCTGTGGAGCATTGACAGTTAGACCAAAGTCATCGTTGCCCCATGTAACGTTGGGGAGATTGAAATCACCAGCTACTAGTAACCTACAATTGGGGTATTTATTATATACAAACTCAATAGATTCTCTAAGACTTGAGTAAATTTCAATGCCAGAATTAGAGGGCACATATATACATCCTAGAATAAAAAGGTCATTTAAAATTTTAATACTAACAAATATTACTTATACATTCACAATTGGAATGTCTACCTTCATTGCATTAATGCCTTTCTTAACAATAATCATAACGCCTCCTCCTCTAATTCTATCGCTTCCAGTCATCACCTCCCGGTCAGTTCTAAAGACTTGAAACTCCCTAGAGGGAGCTCCTCATTCGCAAACTGGCTGTTTAGCCATGTTTCTGACACCATAATGGCATCATATGAACAGCATGAAATTGCTTGCCTAAATTCATCGGCATTTTGGTAAAAAACATGTAAGTTATATTAATGTCGGGTGTCCGGAGAGTGTGATCCTCCTAAGTCAGAGTTCCGGCCTGAGACACAAAATTTTGTTTGCTGCCACAATTATTTTGAGTGAAAAATTTGCGAAGCACTACCCCAACTGGTCATAAAGATGGGCACATGACTTTATTTCTAAAACGATGCTCCACTTCAATACGAAAAGATGAACTCCAACCTACGGTAGGCAGTTCAGTGACACTGACCTCTTTTAGAGGGTAACATTTACTTAAAACGTGTTCCTTTATGAATTCTGCAGAGATGTCATTTTTGGTTTTGCCCAAATAAATGAAAGCTTTCTGTTCCCGTGAGCTATTAATAGCCCCCTTGTTAACGGTAAAATTTTAGTTATCATCAAATACTCCAGTCCCAAAAACAATATTTGTTTTTGTTCTCTTAATTCTAGAGGTTTTATCATTGTTGACATTAATTTCAATATTTCGTGGTCCAGGCTGTGAGGGGGAATCATTGTTTTTGACTTGACCAACCGACAAGCTTCTGTCCGTCATGGTTTGTATAGACTCCTCGGAAGCCTCATTTTGAACAATTTCAATATCCAGTTCTTCAACAGGGGCCATTGGCAAAGCTGGCTGAGGTGATTGCATATGATTTTTTTCATTAGAAATCAAACCAGAATGAGACACGGAATTTTCCAATTTTGAGGTTATGTTTTTGTTTTCATTCTGAATAACACTAATTTGGTCAGTTATTTTATCAACAGATAATCTTAATTCTTGCAAAGAACTAAAAATTGAGTTTAAAACGTCACTTATCTGCGGATCAGCCGTTGGAATCATCCCTGGGGAACCATCACAAACTTGGTTTTTACGCGAACACGCGTTACATTCTAATTCGTTGTAACCAACCACTCTGAGCCCCAGAATGACAGATAGGTCATTTAAACTTCATAGAAATGAAGCTTTCAACATTTGACGGAGAAGCTGCATGGTCCACACTATATACTTGTTAGTTTAAAACAGCTGCAGAAGTCAGTGGGCCATAAGTAAAAAATGCAAATCCATAAAATACAGAATGATTAAAAAATTATAAAATGACAATTGAAACTCATTCCTGTAAATCACCTTGCTTTACTTAGATGTTATAATTGTGGACCTGAATGTTATATTTAAAATTGTAAGAATGAAGAATCCTGGAAACTAATACCAGATAAATCATCGACCAAAGAAAAAAGGCCAGATCCTTCTACTCCTTCATGTTAATCTTCAAAAAATAGTAATGCAAAAAAAAGTATCTGAAGAAATGCAGAAATGACCCTGGTAGTAGCAAGTTTTGATTCTGAGACTGGCATCACAAATTTCATTACAAAGCTCTTGTAGGTCTTCATGGTAAATTTGAAAATTTGCTCCAAAAAGGTGAAATCAACGAAATTCAAGACAGCTTTGAAGATGATCTACTTGACCCATTAGAGAGTGATGAGAATATAAAATTTGTAGTTGCTAACATAATACAAATCCAATGTTCCACTACTGGTGTAGAAAATTTTCAATCGGCTCTAGGTAGTGTTAGTAGTGAATTTTTTTCGATAGATTCAAAAATCTTGAAAAGTGATGAAACTGACTTCAAATATAAACAAACCGCATAAAAATATATTTATATATTTTCTAAAAGGGCAGGAAGGGCTAATGTTAAGTTTAACTTCTCTCTGAACCTAATAATAAAGATATCCAATGGTCAAAATTTAATTTAAAAAATACCCTGAAGAACCTCCGGCAAGGACGAAATTGAATTTTTATTTTAAGAAGGATTAATATTTTTCCATGTTCTGTGATGAGCCAAATTTAATGTAAGTACACTTTCTCATTAGCAATTATTGTGAAATTGATAGATGACGATAAGTGAATGAAAATCGCGACACGCTGCCATTTTCTCCAGAGTTTCTTTTATCTTCTTTCACTATAGACAGCTGCTACTACTATCGCAGCTTTATGTTTATATAGTAAATTGGTGATTTTCACGCGTCAACGGCTCTAAAATTTCCATTTCCCAGAGCGCGTCCCTATATTCGTTTCTGACGATTTGTGATAAATTATTTATCGCCTTTCAGGGAAAATTCGCTTTTCCTATTGGCGAACCTAGAACCAAAATGGCTGCCGCATGCCAGAAAAATATATAAAAGGAAAATATTGGGAAAGGAGATTTGGAAAAGCCCATATAGAGAAGCGCACGAATATATATGGGCAAGTAGGGAGGCTTTTAAAAGAGGATGTTTGTGTGCGAAAGAAATTTATCCATAGGCTCCACCTTTATTTGTAACTTGCGTAGATTCTTAAGCAGTAAATCTGATAAAACTGGGATAATATGTGGTAATTTTATAGGACGTTGCAAATACATTATTGAATTTTAATTTGGATCCCCGAACCCCGAGCATATTTGAAGATATACTAAATAAATATATTGACATATTCATGTCTACTTCATCTTTGATTTTGACGCTTTTTCTTTGAGGGGTGATTATCATCAATTAATTTCATTAAGCGGGCCTAGAATTCTTATATATAGTTTTCCATTTATGTTTGACCTTATGGAGTTAGGTTGTTTATTAGGTAAAATAGCCATTTTAAATGATATTAGATTAATTTTTTTTTGTCAAGGTCCATAAAAAACCGTCGGTGCATTAGACAATAGGACAGAAGTAAAAACCTGAAAATCTCCAATAAAATCGCAAAAACCGCGCGCTGCTTATAACTTGAAAAATGTCAAAATTTCGTTCCTCAGGAAATGTACTGCACCCATGTTAAAATTACCTGTTAAAGTTATTAGTTAACTCGCAAAATTAAAAGCTTTAATTTTTTACTACAAAATTGTATTTTTAACATTGGAAATGTTTTTGTTTTCCTATTATGGGGTATCAAATCACGAAAAAGTGCATGTTACATTTGGCACATCACGTAATATACGTGAGAGATCGTGCCAAACTAACCCAAACTAACTAAAAGTAACCAAATCACAAAAAGGGTTCAAATGAATCGGAACAAATTTAAAAAATGAAAGTAGGTTAAAATTAACTCAGAGTAACCGAAATTTGGCGAATAACCAAAACTAGCCATAAAAATTAAAATAATTGGTTATAACCTATCGGATCCGGTTCAAATTACGGAAATAAATTGGAACTAACTGAAACTAACCGAAAGTTGATTCAACGACTAACCGAAAGTAACCAAAAGCTCCAAAAAAGGCTAAAATGTATCGGAACAGATTAAAAATATTAAAGTAAGTTAAAACTAACCAAAACGAACCGAATTTTGGCGACTAACCAAAACTACTCAAAACATAAAATTCGATTATAACGTATCGGCGCCGATTGAAATGACTAAAATTAAAACTAACTGAAATTAACTGAATATTGATTGAACGACCACCCACGACGACTATCTAACCCAACCTAACCCAATCTAACCTAAACTAACCAAAAGCACCAAATATGGCTAAGAAGTATCGAAACAGATTAAAAATATTATAGTAAGTTAAAAATAACATAAATTATCCGAATTTTGGCGACTAACCAAAATTAACCAAAAACATTAAAAATGGTTATAACATATCGGAAAGTTGATTAAATGACTAACCAAAGCTAGTAAGTAACCAAAAGCGCCGAAACGAGCTAAAATGTATCGAAATATGTTACACAAATTAACGTAAGTTAAAACTAACCAAAACGAACCGAATTTTGGCGACTAACGAAAACTAACCAGAAACATTATATTTAACTATAACGTTTGGGATCCGGTTCAGATAAATACTTTGAGTTCTTGACAGTGAGCTTCCAAGGTCGCATCAAGACACGGAAAATTTTAGTGAACGTCAAGACACTGTTTATGCATAACTGATTATAACGTATCGGAACCCACTCAAATAAGTAAAATAAATTGAGACTAAATGAAAATAATCGAAAGTTGATGGGATGACTAACCAAAACTAACCAAATCTATTAAAATTGATTAGAATGTATCGGAACCAGTTCAAATTACTAAAATAAGTTGAGACTAAGTGAAACTAACCGAAAGCTGATTAGACGACTAACCAAAGCTAACCAAATCTATAAAAATCTCATTATAACGTATCGGAACTGGCTCAAATAAGGAAAAGAACTTGAGACTAAGTGAAACTAACCGGAAGTTGATTAGACAATTAACCAAAACTAACCAAATATATTAAACTTGAAAATAACCTATCGGAACCGACTCAAATGACTAAAATAGGTTGAGACTAAGTGAAACTAACCACAGATATAGGAAGGCTAAACTAACCACAAGTTGATTAGACGACTAAACAAAATTAACCAAATCTATTAAAATTGAATATAACGTATCAGAACCAGCTCAAATAAGTGAAATAAGTTGAGATTAAGTGAAACTAACCAAAAGTTAATTAGACGACCCACCCAAACTAACGAAATCTTTTAAAATTGATTATAACGTATCAAAACCGAGTGAATTGACTAAAATATGTAGAGACTAAGTGAAACTAACCTGGAGTTGATTAGACGACTAACCAGAACAAACCAAATGTATTAAACTTAATTATAACGTGTCGAAACCGACTCAAATGACTAAAATAATTTGAGGCTAAGTGAAACTATCCACTAACCATAACTAACCAAATCTATTAAAATTGATTATAACGTATCGGAACCAGCTCAAGTAAGGAAAAGAACTTGAGACTAAGTGAAACTAACCGGAAGTTGATTACACAACTAACCAAAACTAACCAAATATATTAAACTTGAAAATAACCTATCGGAACCGACTCAAATGACTAAAATAAGTTGAGACTAAGTGAAACTAACCACAGATATAGGAAGGCTAAACTAACAGCAAGTTGATTAGACAACTAACCAAAATTGACCAAATCTATTAAAATTGAATATATCGTATCAGAACCAGCGCAAATAAGTGAAATAAGTTGAGATTAAGTGAAACTTACCAAAAGTAACCAAGACTAACCAATACTAACCAAATGTATTAAACTTAATTATAACGTGTCGGAACCGACTCACATGACTAAAATAATTCGAAACTAAGTGAAACTATCCGAAAGTTGATTAAACGACTAACCATAACTATCCAAATCTATTAAAATTGATTATAACGTATCAAAACCAGCTCAAGTAATTAAAATAAGTTGATATTAAGTGAATTTAACCGAAAGTTGATTAGCTGACTAACCAAAACTAACCAAATCTATTAAAATTGATTATAACGTATTGGCACCAGCTCAAATAAGTAAAAGAAGTTGAGACTAAGTGAAACTAACTGAAAGTTTATTTGACGATTAACCAAGAATAACCAAACCTAATAAAATTGATTATAATGTATAGTAACCGGTTCAAATGAATAAAATAAGTTGATATTAAGTGAAAATAACCGAAATTTGAATTGACGACTAACCAAAACTAACCCATTCTATTAAAATTGTTTATAAGGTATCGAAAACGATTCAAATGACTAAAGTAAGCAGATTGAGTGAAACTAACCGAAACTTGATTGGACGACTAACCAAAATTAACCAAATCTATTAAAAATAATTATAACGCGTCGAAACCGGTTCAGATGACTAAAATAAGTTGACACTAAGTGAAACTAACCGAAAGGTGATTGGACGATTAACCAAATCTTAACAAATATATTAAAATGGAATGTAGTGTATAGGAACCGGCTTAAATAAGTAAAATAAGTTGAGACTAAGTGAAACTAACCGAAAGTTGATTGGACTACTAACCAAATCTATTGAATTGGTTACAACATTTCGGAACCAGCTCAAATAAGTAAAATATAACTTGAGACTAATGAAACTAACCGGAAGTTGATAAGACGACTAGCCAAAAGAAACCAGGTTTAATAAATTTGATAATAACGTATCGAAACCGACTCAAATGACTAAAATAATTTGAGACTATGTGAAACTAACGACTAACCAAAACTAACCGAATTTATTAAAATTGATTGCAACGTATCAGAACTAGCTCAAATAAGTGAATAAGTTGAGACTAATTGAAACTAATCAAAAGTTGATTAGACGACTAACCCAAACTAACCAAATCTATTCAAATTGATTATAACGAATCGGAACCGACTCAAATAACTAAAATAAGTTGAGACTAAGTGAAGCTAACCGAAAGTCGGTTAGACGATAAACTAGAACTAACCAAATCTATTAAAATTGATTGTAACATATCGGAACCAGCTCAAATAAGTAAAATAAATTGAGACCAAGTGAAACTAACCGATAGTTGATTAGACGGCTAACCAAAACTAACCAAATCTATTTAAATTGATTATAACGCAAGGAAATCGGCTCAAATAAATAAAGATAGTTGAGACTAAGTGAAGCGAACCGAAAATTGTTAGACAACTAACCAAAACTAACCAAATCTATTAGAATTGACTATAATGTTTTGTAACCGACTCAGAAATGAAACTAACCGCGTTAGATCGGGGATTGAAAGTCGAATCGAATTCAGTTTTTACAACCACCACTAATGTTATAAATTGTAAAAAGGATCGAAACTTGAAGTAATATGCATTTATGTGGTATATTTTGGTAAACTAAACTGACGTAATCTGTTAAAAGTCATTTTTTACATTAGATTGTGCTAAGGTTGGGTGAAGGTGACTTTTAGTTTCTCACGACAGACTAGTCGTGTCTCATATCGTTAGATCAAGGAACGTCAGACGAGTCGAATGCAAATGGTCTTTTGCTTTTTCGATCACATTTATAACGTTATACATTGTATAAAAGAACGAAACTTCAAATAATATGCATTTATTTGATATATTTTAGTAAAGTAAACTTACGTAATCTAACCTGATCTCACCCAAACTTCTATCAACTATTATATTTTCACACAATAGCTACCCATAGACCAGCATACTTTCCTGTGGGAATGTAGAATCTCGCGGGAAAGAACGCCAGTTTATGAATAATAAGATGAGAGATCCGCATACCATATTTCTTGTCACGATATACCGACGTTCAAGCCCGACAAGATTGATACCCATACACCAGCGTTCTTTCCCATGGGAATGTCGAATCTCGCAGGATAGAACGCCAGTTAATGTGTAATAATTGAATGAAACAGTGTCCTCCCAGATGATTAATTTGTCCACTATCCAACACTCTTTCCTTTCACAGGCGCTTTAGATAGAAATAGCTGGAGAATATGATTTTTACGTCAGTGGCCTCTAAGTAGATTATTTTTCCCGCAAAATATGAGACTACTGAACGTGGGGAAAATTGAGAGGAAAGATTGCATGAAAAACTATTTCTGTTAGGGGGCCATCAAAGTTTTATTATTCCTTAAATATTTTGAAAGGAAAGAACGCTAGAAGAATGCATGCCGGCAATGAACGCTGGTGTATGGATAGCTAATTATGAGTGTTCTCAGATCTCAAATTTAGTAACCGTTGCATTCTGCTTCGGCATTTTCAATGTTTCCGCCGGTTGCATCTTTGTGAGGGACCATTACTTTTTGTTGCGGCAATAAATGACAAGTCATGCAAGTATTCTACTGCCCTTTTGTTTGCTGATGATTTAAAAATGTTCTTGGAAATTGATGGACCTGGCAACGGGTGCGAACTCTTACAGGATGATCTTAATAGAGTGGTTAAGTGATGTGCGGAAAATGGTTTTGCACTCAATACACAGAAATGCGCCTCCATGAGTTTTACACTGAACAAGAATGTCTGTAGACATGTATACAGTATTGATGGTTTGCCTCTGTGTGCTGCCTCTAACCATAAAGACATAGGGGTAATGTTTGACGCTGGTTTAGCATTTTCTGATCATATTGCTGCTAGGATTAAGGAAGCACATGGGATCTTGGGGTATGTTATCAGGATAACAAAGAATTTTAGCCTACGTGTATGTGTTAGGTTGAATGACTGTCGTTTTATCTTTTTGTAGTAAGTTTTTTAGTTATGTATCGTTACATTATTTGTACTTATAAGTTAAATATTGTTCGTTCTTGCTGTTGAGTGTTTTTATATTGTTTTTTGATGTACTATTGTATCTGCTATGTGTTAAGTTTGGTATATGTAATTGGCAATCAATGCTGTTGATACTGTAAGAAATAAATAAATAAATAAAATAAATATCCAGATTCCGGGTCAACTCCGGGTCGCACAGCTCTCCTCTGAATGGGTGTGCTTTGGTGCGGCACCCCAGATGCGTGAGCAATGTTCTAAGCACGGTCTTATTTGCGCTTTGTAGAGTAAGAGCAACTGCTGCGTTGTATAGAGTTTTTTGTTGCGAAATAGCGCACCAAGCTTCTGAGAGGCTGATTTGACGATGTTAGCAACGTGGTCATGCCAGGACGTATTGCTGTTGACCGAGACACCCAGCAGCCCGATTGACGAGGATGAAGGAATGGTCGATCCTGCCATGATGATGTCAGGGCCCGCCGTTATGGTCTTCTTTGTAAACGTAGCTGCTTGGGTATTTGCTGCATTGAACTGGACCAAATTTCTGTCGCCCCAAGTTTGAACTTTGTTCATGTCCATGGATTGTAAATAAGCTTATGGCCTAGAACTGATGATGTCACAGACGCCTAGCCTTTCTCTTATAGAAGGTATTGGATAAGCCTCACACGGAGATAGAAAATCCGAGTAAGTAACAAACACTAGTGAAGTCAAAAACCTTATTTTAATATATAAATTTATGGTTTACAAAATCGTTTATATGATAGGTGGATATACATTTTACATTTTCAAAACACCAAATATCAATTCAAAATATCGTACATTATAAATCGTCTAATTAGCGACTTAACAGTGCGTTAAATGTCCAATTAACGCTAAATTGCATGGCATCTATTTCAGCATAGATGAATGCTAACGTCAATAGACTAGCACCTCACTATTAATTTAAAATGTCGGTGTAGCGACAAGTGGTTCCTATTCGCTATGTGCGTTACACGACGCGACATCTGGTGGTACAAAATGTGGCGAATTTCTTAGATACGCAAAGTACATCGGAAACGATTGAAAATTCAAGAAAAATTGTTGATTTTAGTGTAATGTAATTAGTTCTGCAGATAATACGTTGCCATATGAGAATATTTATCGATTCGACTGAAAAAAGCCAAGTTCGATATAGAACTTTGTAGGTTATGAAAGCCTAAACATGAGAATATCATAAAAATAATAATAATAGCATTGTGAAATTGATACGATTAAAAATTCGTTTCATGAAGTTTTACTGAAATTACTTTAGAATGAATGAAGACGATTTAGAATAATTTACTGACTGACAAACTGAAATTAAGTTATTAAATATATTTTTGGGGATTATTAGTGCTGTCAATTGCACGGGCTTCGAAAATATATTACACAGGTTATGATACTTCCTTGTTGGTTCTGGTGTCATATGAGCACCGTCGATTTTGAAGCATTTTTTGGGTTCTATGGGAAGATTACATCAAATGGGACACATTAACGCAAAAAAATTTGCGGATGAAGCACATTTTCCCAAAATAAATTGAAATAAAAAATTTAAATTTAACATACATTTTTTCCTAATAAACACAATTCCAGTACACTTTGTCCTAAGGTATGATCGCAGAAGGTTAATCATAACATAATATAAAGCTTCTTTTCATATAAATTGCAAATAAAACTGTTTTTTTGCACTTTAAAACCATAATATACATATTAATATTTATGAGATAATCGTCAACATGACTATGTCTTAAAACATTATTATATAGGTGGGCTTAGCACGGCTGCTGTACGGGTAGATGTTGCCAAGTGTAATTTCTATTTGGTACTAAAATTAACAGCCTCGTGTTGAATATGTTTCAAAAGTACTGTGGTACGAAAACTTCTTATAAATAATGATTCTTAATGGCTTTGTTAAATAAAATAACAATAATTCGAATATATGATTTACTAGAATTAGATGTTACGCTAGAAGGGGGTCACTTTTAATAATAAGTCATATAAATTAATTCATTTAGTTTATTGAAATAAATACAAATTTAAAAGATCATTTGGATAGTTTAAGAGTAGTAGTGCGTTTGTTTTGTTACTTTGAATTAATTTTGATTTTGAGATGGGCATGGTTGGTCAAGCGCTTAGCGCGCTCGCCTTAATGTGATTCTTTGGCTAATGAAAGTTATTTTCGATTATTTTTGCTTAATCTGGAATCAGTGGCGGATTCAGAAGGGGGGCGGTGGGGGCGATCGCCCTCCCCCCCCTTTATTTTGAGAGACGAGGAAAGGGAAAAAGCGGTTAGGTTTATTATTTTAATTTAATATTGTTGAAGAGAAACTTTTATTAAATATTTTGTTAGGCGAATATCCGATCTGGAAAAAATACTGGCTGCAACAATTTTTAATAATATTAGGTTGCTTTCCATTAAGTAATGCTACGCCAGAAAGAAGTTTTTTTCTTTAATTAAATCTTACTTAGGGAAAAACATGTCTCAATTAAGACTTTCTGCCTTAGCATTACTCAATATCCATAATTATATTGAAGTAGATGAAGAAAGAATAATAGGTAAATTTACAAGTAAAAGAACAGACAATTAGATTTTGTTTTATAGGACCGTGTTCATTTTATTACCTACTATAGTTTTTTTGCATAAAAGTAAATATATGTTTTCGTTTTATTCAAGTTTTTGGTATTTTATGTCACGGTTTGTTATTTCTATAGGTACACACCTACATAATAATAACATTCTGAGAATTAACTTTATTTTTTATATTTAAATCCGTTTTTTTTTTGTTCAATAAAAGTGCTTATAACGATTAAAGTATGTTTTGCATTACCTATATGTTGCAGATTATTAAGGCGTTTGATTTCAAGCTTATTTCAAATGTTTTTTAAAGCTACCTAACACCCATATGTATAGGATATAGGTGTATATAAAAATAAATTATGTGCCTCACCTCTATAAGCACACAAATTAAGTGAAACTTCTGAGATATTAGAAATAGAGTTTTTATTTTTTTGTTGAAGCTTTTTTTTCTCGACTTTTGCCCCCAGTTTCGACATTTTTTACAATTTTTTTCTTCTATTTTCAACTTTTTTTCGCCGAGAACCGTGTTTCTCTAACTTTTTTTTTAATATATTTTTTCTTTATTTCGTTTTATAATACTTTTATTATTTTATTATTTTTTTTCTTATTTGATTTTATAATACTTTTATTAACTTTCCGAATAATCTTTTGTGCTTATTACAATTTTTTTTCTTATTTCGTTTTATAATATGTACTTTTATTAACTTTCCGAAAAATTCTTTACGTTTTTTTTATTTTTTTTTCCATTTTTTCGGAAGGGGTCTAGTTTGAGTTAGTCCAGAATAGTCATTTTACCCTGGCTACGTGTTCTCAAAATTTCAAACCTCTAGTTATACTGGAACATGCTTAATTAAAGGGGGTTTTACTTAGATAGCCGTTTCAACTTTGATAAGTATTTCACTTTGATAAGCGGTTCCTTTTTTCTCACTTTACCCTCGCTAAAGAAGTTTCACTTCAAAAACCAACGCCCTCCCCTTTTTCATGGCTTGGATCCGCCTCTGTCTGGAATACGTTAATTAGGGTTAGTTTTGGTAAGTTTAGGTTAGTATGGGTTAGTTTTGGTTAGTCTGGGTTGGTTTTGCTTAGTTTATGATAACGAAGAGAAAAGGTAGCGTAGCGCGCTTTTCTTTTTATTTTGGTTAATTAGGGTTAGTCTGGGTTAGTATGGGTTAGTTTTGGTTAGTCTGGGTCAGCTTGCGTTAGTTCGGGTTAGTTTTGGTTAGTCTGGGTTGGTTTTGCATTCGACCAACTAACCCAAAGTAATCTTTCCATTGAACTCGAATTAATTATCAGGAATAGACTTCAAAAGGAATTAGACGATAAAAAACTGATCCATGATACCCAATACGGCTACATCAAAGGACGTTCAACGGTACACGCTTTAAGCCACGTTCAACAAATATGTGAGAATATCAAAACAAAGGCGGTTAAAAATCAAGAATTTTGTGCGATGATACTGTTGGATATCGAGAACGCATTCAACTCCGCACCCTGGGATGGTATAATGAAAGCAATAGAAGACGGCAATATAAGCAAATATCTACAGAACATTCTGGCATCATATCTCACTGATAGAAGCATCATTACAGAACACGGTAAAATATGGGAGGTTAGCTGCGGTGTACCACAGGGTTCAATTCTCGGACCAACGTTATGGAATTTATTTTACGATAAAATTCTGCGCACAGAGACAGAGAAAGGTGTGGATTTGATTGCGTACGCGGATGATCTGGCGATTATAATAAGGGCAAAAAATAGGGAACTGTTAGTCAGCAAAGCACAGTACGCGATGGAAAGAATAGCACATTTATTAGAGGAGATGAAACTCAAAGTCGCCACCAAGAAAACTGAGATGATTGTCCTCGAGGGAAGAAGGAAAATCAAACAATTGGAAATAAACTGTAACGGAGTGAATATAACGAGCAGTGACGTAGTAAGATATTTGGGAGTTTATTTAGATAAGGATCTCAGGATGACTGCACACGTAAATAAAATCACGGATAAAGCGCAGCAAATGATAAACATCCTGATGAGAATAATGCCGAAAGTGGGGGGACCTAAAAGCAGCAAGCGAAAACTTCTAAAATGTGCTGTAACTTCGGCGATACTTTACGCCGCACCAATTTGGATCAAAGCGTTAAGATACGAAAGCTATCGTAAAAAGTTGGGAAATATCAATAGAAGATTGGCTATTGGCATAACAGCGGCCTATAGAACGGTTCCCACTGAGGCAATCCAGGCGATAGCAGGCTTGCTTCCTATCGATTTGGCTGCCCAAGAAAGAAAAGAAATACACAAAAGGACACGTACTAAAGAAAATATAACCATGGAGATACTAGAGTCATGGCAACTGAGGTGGATTAACTACGACGGATGGACTAAACATTTTATTCAAGATGTCCGAAGTTGGTCAAATAGAAAATGGGGCGAAATTGACCATCACACAACTCAAATATTGACTGGGCATGGGGTGTTTGGCAGTTATTTATGGAAAATTAAAAAACAAGATACGGAGGAGTGTTGGTTTTGTTGTTGCGAGCGGGATGATGTAGAGCACACGGCCTTTCATTGCCATAAATTCATAGAAGAACGGAACAAGGCAAACCTGTTGGTAGGAGAAAACATCGGCAAGAACAACGTAGCACGAATAATGCTAAGCAGCGAAAAAAACTGGCTTGCTGTCTGTAATATGTTTAGGAGCATTATGGAAGGGAAAAGAATTGAGGAGAAAAGAAGGCGTTTGGAACAAGGAGGGTCGGATTTACTAATAATTAGTGACAATGAAAGAACAGTGGCAATAAGATGAAAAAATGTTCATTATTATATCTTTTTCCCTGAAGTAATGCCTAACGGCGGTTCCAGGAAGGAGGGCGCGTGCGCAAGCACCCTCAGCGGAGTTTTTTTAGTGGGTCGGCAACAAAATCGCCAACCCCACAGTACTTGGTGAGGGGTCAACAACAACGACCTCCCAGTCTCTGATTTGCAGATTTTTCTTCGCTAAAAAAAAAAAAAAAAAAAAAAAAGGGTTGGTTTTGCATAGTTTGGGATAAGGAATAGACAAGCGCGCGTAGCGCGTTTGTCTCTTTACTTTTGTTAATTAGGTTTAGTTTGGGTTAGTTTTGGTTAGTTTGGGTTAGCTTTGGTTAGTATGAGTTGGTTTTGGTCAGCCTGGGTTAAACTAGCTTGTTTTTGGGATAGCGAAGAGAAAAGCGCGCGTAGCGCACTTGTCATTTTACTTTGGTTAATTAGGGTTAGTCTGGGTTAGTTTTGGTTAGTATGGATTTTTTTGGCAAGTCTGGGTTAGCTTGGATTAGTTTGAGTTAGGTTTTGTTGGTTTGGGTTAGTTTTGGTTAGTATGGGTTAGTTCTGGTTAGGCTCGGTTGGTTTTGCATAGATTGGAATAGCGAAGAGACTTTACTTTGGTTAATTATGGTTAGCCTGGGTTAGTTTAGGTTAGTCTTCATTAGTTTGTATTAGTCTGGGTTGGTTTTGATTAGTTTGGGTTCGTGCTGGCTAGTCTGGGTTAGTGTTGATTATTTTGGGTTAGTTGTGGTTGATTTACTGACAAGCGAGCGTAGCGCGCTTGTCTTTTAAATATATTTCATTTTATGACAAATATACTTGATTTAGGGCATTTACTGGGAAATGAACAAATTGAATCGACAGTGTACTGCAAGTAAACTTGTATTACTTATATATACATGTATGGCTAAACAGCCAGGTGCTTAGTATGGGTTACTTTTGGTCAATCTGGGTTAGTTTGGGTTAGTTTGGGTTAGTCTGGACTAGTTTTGGTTAGCTTGGGTTACTTTGCATTAGTCTGAATTAGTTTTGGTTAGTTTAGGTTAGTTAACAGACAATTGGAAGCTTATTTGATTAGTCTGAGGCATATAAGGAACAAGTGCGCGGTGTGCGCTTGTTTAGTTACTTTCACGAGTTGTTATTCTACTTTATGAAACATGCTCCTGGACTTGGCAATTTGCTTATTTTAAAATCAAGAAGGTTAGCCAAGTCTGACAACATTGCAAGTAAATTGTCACCATTAACGTCATATTGGGAGAGTTTTCGCATTTAAATGTCACTAAACAGCCTTATTTCTGAAATTTATTTTTCAATTTTTGGCGTCAAAAGTGCTTCATCCGCAAATTTTTTTGCATTAATGTGTTCCATTTAAAGTAATCTTTTCATTGAACCCAAAAAATCTTTAAAATCGACAGAGCTTATATGACACCAGACCCTTTTCGATGTATTCCACGTGTATGTTTGTATGGTAGCTGAATAAAGTTCCAAATTTCTCCGACTCGCGCGCACGATCGTTCGTCATTTCTCCCACTACCCTAATGCACAGAGCGAATAAGGCAGGTCAGCGGGAGTTGCCATTCTCCTTTATATTTTATATTAATTGTAAAATTTTAATAAACTATACACATATTTCACTCACTATCAATCTCTCATGTAAATGATCAGTACATGCCACTGTTTGTCCCTATGCAAAATTTGAATTAAACACTAATGGCGTATAATGCATTAT
>MU191783.1:9176-33326 GCA_016904865.1 Pissodes strobi
GTGTTTGTCACACGTACCTAAATGAAGTTTTTCAGGACTCATCTGCTATTCCGGACTCGGCTAACGCCTCGTCCGGAAACAGCAATGATTCGTCCTGAAAAACTCCATTTTAGGTACTTGTAACAAAAATAACTATTTTGTCATACGCTCCCAAAAATAGCTATTTTACGAACTCATTTGAGTCCGTAAAATGCTTCTTTTTAGGCCTAGTCCCTAAAAGTCGTCATGGCAACCTTTACGGACTATTCCAAAATTCCTGAATATATCTAAATGTCAAATTTCGAATGACATGACAAAATTGTCAAATAGTTGCTACGATATCAAATTCTAAGCTAACTTTGTCGTACATTATGATTTCAAAAATTATGGTAAATTTGCAAATTTAGGCATTCTGAAGAATTGTAAAAAGCGTATAAATAAAAATTAAATTTTGGGAGCGTATGACAAAAAATAGTGTTTGTCACACGTACCTAAAAGAAGTTTTTCAAGACTCATCTGCTATTCCGGACTCGGCTAACGCCTCGTCCGGAAACAGCAATGATTCGTCCTGAAAAACTCCATTTTAGGTACTTGTAACAAAAATAACTATTTCAAGACAAGTGGAAAGCCACCTATCTTAACAGCTGAAGAAGAAAACCTAGTAGTTGATTGGATCCATTTTTTGGAAGATGCTGGATCTCCAGTGTCTAGAGCTCAACTAATTGACACGGTATCCACATTGATTAAAAACCTAAATCGCCCCAATTCATTTAAGGATGGGAGACCAGGAAAACATTGGATTTTTCCATGCTGGTAAAAGATTTTTTTGATAAGACCTTAAAACCTCAAACAATTCAAAGTGCGTTTGAATGTACTGGATTATATCCTTTCAACGTCGAAAAATTTTGATTCGAGAAAGTCCAAACAAAAACAAATCCAGCTCCACACGTCCCATCTCCACCGGCCTCTTCCGAAATCACTGCACCAAGACCTGATTTTAGAAAAGAGTTTGAAAGCAAACTATCACCTGAAACAATACGCCAGTTTAAAAAAATCTTTTAATTCAGGTTGATCAGGAAATTCATCTTATACCAAACTTTTTGAATTCTGGAAATCACTTAACACTGAAGATCAAGTAGTAAATGACCAGCTATTATCGAATTCGCCATTAAGTGAAACTGCACAACATATTGTCCAAGACTTTGAAGAGGTTCTGCAGGATGATGAAGAGATCTCGTTACATCAGTTAGGTGACTCAACACTAATTTGCAACATGAACAATGATGAAGATTTTAGTTTATTTAGCATTGGGCAAGATGACTTTTTACAACTGGACGCTAGTGCTGAAAATTAAATTTTAGACCTACAAAATCACGAACCCATGACAACTGATAATTTAAACAAAAGCCATATAAAAGCAGCAGACCAAATCATTGAAACGACCTTAGAAGCTAAATCAGCAGTACAATTAACTTCATCTTCAAAACCATGTCGCAGTAAGTTAGCTGACAACAATACCACAAACAAAATTCAAATTTTTTAAAATAGAATACCTTGAAGCAGCTAAGCTTCCAAACGATTCAGTCAATGACAATAATTTTCTTACGCATTCCAGTCAAACATCTTCCGTAAAATCTGATGTTAACGACGCTAAAGTCAATGATAAAGAAAATATTTCTCTAAATAACAATAATTATTTGCATACATCTCCCAATCAAACACCTTCCGTAAAATCCGATTTTGACAACCCACCATTTTCTGAAGTATCTATGCAACCATGTAGTAGTCAATCACCTTCGTCATATTTTAGAACACCGCCGAAGTTTCCTACACCTTTTAAAAATGTCTTTTATTTTCCCAAGAAGCCGAAAGAAAATGCAAAAAAACGAGTAACAAAAAAGATAACACCGATTGTTGCCATAGCTGATGAATTCGTAGAGTATCAAAGGCAACTAGAAGCCGAAAAAATGGCAAAAGAGGAAAAGAAAAAAGAAAGACTTGCCAAGAAAAACGAAAAGAAAATTAAAACAACAATCCCCAAGAAATTAAACGGCAAAAAAATAAAAGAGGTAGACCAAGAACAAATAATAAACCAAGGACAACCGCAAGCAGAGGAAACAAAAATTGACGAAGAATATGAGAATGTAGCGACCGGAAAAGAACATTTAGAAGTAAAATCAGAAGATATTGCAATGAATTCAGACAAAACAAAAGACAAACCAGTAGAAAGTGAATGCAAAAGAGACTGCGGTTTTTAGAAAGGTGATTACGAAATTTTTATATATGAAAATAAGTATTTTCCAGGGTAAGTTATTGACAGAGACAAAACCAAATTTTTTATTAAGGCCATGGAACGAATTGGGATACATTGGAGATGGCCAACCGTTGAGGATGTCATCTGGTATGAAGAAGATGAAATTATTTCTCATATTAGTGCTCCTCGCCTTATAAATAAGAGAGGATTTCACTCTGTCCCTGAGATAGAAGGTAGTTAAGTACGGACAAAAAGTGCAATATTCTTTTTGATGATATCAGGGAGGTACAAATTTTCAGTATATCCAAAGTTTGTTTTTACTTTGATGTTAGTTCTTAAAACTTAAATGTTGTTTTTCTTAATGATATTTAAAAAGTGTTTTTTTATGCAGCTAAATACTTAGTATATAAGTTGTTACAAATATGTATTTTTTTAAGTCATAAAAGGGTTATTTTTAAATATTGCAATATCTTTATTACTTTAATAAATACATCGTTCTGCATATTTGTTCTCGTATTTAATGTTTTTTGTGTTAATTACAACCATATTTTAAAAAAATACAATATAAAAATATACGTCGGAACTAGGGACCTCTTAGGTCGGAATTAAGGTCTAACTCGAAAATTTGCGTCAGAATTAGGAGATTTTGACATTTTTAAATAAATGTATTATGACATGATTTTGGATACATAAAATTATCATAATTTTATGTTTATGTCTTGATTTCAGAGAGGTATTATGAAAAATATCGTTCAATACACGTCCAGAAACAGCTTTTCCTGTGCTTGCACGACTTCCGGTGTTCGGCTACGCCTCACACCAGAAACTGTCGTGCGCGCACCGTAAAGCCTAGTTTCCGGACTGGTAATGAAATATACTATTAAATGAACTTGATGGGCAACATAAAAATTCAGTGTTTATTAATATTTTCGTACTATTTAATGCGGAATTTTCCACACTGTTGCTACCAGGTCTATTCAGACAGTAATTCAAAATAGGTTGAAGATGAAAAACAATTATTTCAAACTAAGAATAAATACAAGGGAACTCGGAAAAACCTGATGTTACGGAACTGTTAAAATTACCGTAACATGATTCATAGCTCAAAGTGGGAGGATACATTTATGTGGGAAGACTTAAAGATTCATTTACTTGCAAGTATATTTTTATGTACCTATTCCTTTGTTTGCAAATTGCGCTTATTTTATGATTTTTTTTATTTCAGTTAAATATAGGTAAATAATTATTATTCTTTTTAGGGCCAGCGAAATTACTGAGCTAAAGAAAACAATCAAGGTGTTGGAAAAGGAAAACTTGGAACTCCGACAGCAAGTGAAATCAGTGAAAGATTCAACAGCACAAAAGTATGAAAATATTTTAGCAACTCTCTTCACGCCAGGGCAATTTAAAAAGTTGTTGGATCCTGCAACAGTGAAAAAAATCGTTGGTCACCGGAAGATATTGCAGCTGTTTCCCTTCGCAATGTTAGTCCGAAGGTCTGCAGATACTTGAGAGCAAACAATTATCCGTTACCAGGATTACCAACTCTAAGAAAGTAGCTTTCTAACTTTGCGCTTATTCCTCTAATGAAAAGAAAATCGTTCGATTTAAAAGAGGTTGACCGAATCTGCGTGTTAACCTTTGACGAGATTTACATATCAAACAAAATGCATATAGATAAAAAGGAACAGCAAGTCTTTGGGCATCGCAAAACTTGCCAAACGCGCATGGTACGTGGATTAATTTTTAATTGGAAACAGCCAGTCTTCTACCACATTGGTCAGCCCATGATAAAGGAAATTCTACATGAGATCATTTCAGAATTGTTTGAAACACATTTTACAGTAGTGGCTATTTGTAGTGATATGGGAACGGGAAATATGGTCCAAATTAAATGTGGGGCATAATAAGAATTGCTCTTTTAATCACCCCTGTGATATTTCATTAAATATTTTTGTTTATGCTGATGTTCCACATTTAATAAAACTTGCTCGGGCTCATCTTTTTGATAATGGCTTTACTTACTATTGGAGATTCGATTATTAACATTGACTATTTTCAAGCATTGCTGAAAGTTTCAACGTCAGAATTGACTTTGGCTCATAAATTGACAGAACTGCATACTAATGTAAAAGGATCCATGAGGCAACGTGTAAAACCAGCCGTCCAAGTTTTGTCCAATACTAGAGCTAAAGCAATTGAGTATGCTGGGAAAAATGGTCTTATGCCCCTGAAAAGTAACTGGCAAATCGTTGCCGATTGTGTAAAACTATTCAATGATTGGTTCGATACATTTTATTCCAGGTTAAAACTTGAACAAAAGTATCCCTCAATAAATGGCTTTGGGGTCGAATTGGAAAATCAAACAAACTTAATAAATAATATGACGAAGTTTATATCCTCACTTCGAGTAGGAAAACACAAGGAAGTTATTCAATTTCAAAAATGTATTATTCTTAACAATAGTTCCCTCCTAAAAATGTTTAATTATTTGAAAGACAAGTATGATTTTCAATATATATTAACATCTCGGTTAAACCAAGATGTCCTGGAAAATTTCTTTTCTTATATTCGCGGCATGGGGGGTCAAAATGACCATCCTTCACCGATGGATTTTAAATGTAGATTGAGATGGTATGTGCTTGACAAAAATTCTTCAGCTATCTTCACGGAGAATAGGAATATCATGGAGGTAGGGGAATCAGGTTTGTTGAATGTTCTAGAAGAACACGATCCTTCTAAAAGTATCGAGAAATACAACATAACAGAGACAGAAAAGACTTGTTTGGCGCATCAAATACTTTCCAATTTCACGTCTAAAACTGACAAATTGGCAGAAAGCCATCAAAATGAAAAAGGAGGCATAACATCAAATGTTTTTGTACAACCCGCATATTTGGGACAAGAAATTAATGAAGAACTTTTAAGTGTTATGGAAAACTTTGAAATAAGAGATAAAATAAGTTTGGAAGCTTTACGTTATGAAGCTGGATATGTGGCGTATAAATTTAAGAATAAATATCCCTCTCTGGGAATACCAACAAAAACTCTCGATGCGTCCAATTACCCTGACTGTCTTGGAGTCATTTCGAAAGGTTCCATTCTGTGTACAAATAACGACTTGTGGGCGCTAGCTCAGGAAATGGAAATAGAATTTCATAAAATGCATGGCTGTTACTTATGCAAAGAGATTTTTTTTTCTTCTGAAATTAGCTGAAAAAACAAAAGCCTGCTTACCTGACACGTCGGTGCCATTCGAAATGATTATGCAGAACGAGAGTTTATATTAGATTAAGGAACCTAAACAGAAAAATCAGCTTCCATAACTGCCAAAGAAAATTGGATAAAAAAATGGCAAAATTCTCAAATCACAAGAAATAATTTGTTAGTTTGCGCTAGAGCTTTTAAGAAAGACCAAAACTATAAATTCATTTGGTTTGCAGATGGTAATATCTTCTTAAGAAAGGACGAACATTCAGAAATCCTTCTTATAGTGAAAATGAGAAGTCAAGCAAAGGTGAGCTAATAAACTGGATATGTATTAGCTCAGGTGAATAAAACTTAAAAATTAAGAAGTAGTCCATAATCTCGCAGTGGAGTTAAAATTTAGAAGTGAAATAAAAGTCTTGTAGTCTTCCTCCACTTAATTTATTGCGCAATTTAGCTTAGGTAGCTCGACATGTTTCGAACACATAATGTTCATCATCAGGAGAGCTAAAAGAATCTACCTTTATTCAAGAGTTCAAGTTCGAAATAATACAATATAAAAGTAAAATTCAAACCAACGGCCTGAACAAATGAAAACCTACTCACCAGAGCTCGGGTCCGAAGACCACAGTAAGAAGGGGAAAAATTCAACCCTTAGGAGAAAAGTATCATCTTATCATCTAGAATTAAGTGTAGGAGGAAGAAAAGAACAAAATTCGTTGAAAAAAGAGAGATTAGTTAGATTGATTGTTAGAAATTCGTCATACCATTGCCTTACCTAAAATACATGTTACAGTTAAAACCCAAATTTAAACTTAAAATATATTGTGCCACATAGGGCTTTAATTATTTATTTTTTCTTCCTTTTGGAGAACATTTTATTGACTTAGAAGGGTTTTTTCAATTTAAATCTAAAGTAACGAAACCAGACTTGTCACGTTGATGGCTACGATTGAAAATTTAAGATTAAGTTGACAGATGACAGAATGTCAAAAAAGGCAAGAATGACAAATGAAGTTCAGAGCAATTTTCTTCTTCTCTTCTCCGAGGCAACCAATGGTTGGTGTGTTGGAATAAACATGGATGGGAATTAGGGCCCGAGCTCTAGAAAAGACATCAAACAATAAGTACAACTTCAAAGCCAGCGGAAAATACCTAGGAACTAGGCCCGTATACAAGTTTCTCTCACGGAGGGTACTACGTTGTTCGAGTGTTCAAAATGATACAATATAAAAGTATATGAAAATTGCAAGGAGGGCCAGGAACCATAATCGTTGCCCATTTAGCATAAAATCCAGTTTTTCAAGACACATCTATGTTAACAACCACAATTTTGATCCCACTTTAGATACAAAATTTTTACATTTCTGTAACAAATTGGTTTTCATTTGTTCAGGCCGTTGCACTATGGTATATTTGGCCTATATTTTGGCCAAAATTCCATTTTTCGAGTCTAGATATCAAACATTTTTCTTGCACATTTTGTTTCATAAGAAGTTTCTTTATTCAAATCCAGCGCCATTTTGACAAAAATCAAGTAGGCTATGAAACGCGACTATGAGGAACTGACACTTTCTTTAAGCAAATTCAATTGTTGTCAATGCGCCATTTCTTCGTGTACTGTTCACATTGTCTACTCGAGAGGTTTGATTGTGCAAATAATTTTGGTGGATGGATTTTATAACCGAAGGTATGTACAAAAATAAAAGTTATGTAATTTTTCAAAAATTGCTGCTGGTGTATTCTTATGCTTTAAATTAAAACGCAATGAAAAGAACTCATAAAAAAGTAACCACAAAATACAAGTAGAGCTACAAAAAAATCTTCACAAGACTTCATGGACAATTCTACAAAACATTGTTGCTTTGTGTTCCTAGTTATCGAAATTGACTGAAACTTTTACACCTAGATGCCCCTTAGCCTGTGAAGTACTTTTTTGTGCAATGGGCATGGCGTATATAGGGTGTTTATTAAATACTTGTACAAACTTTACGGGGTAAATTTTTGACTAATTTTAAGACAAAAAGTTCATAAAAACATGTATCCGCAAATCCTGTTTTTCAGATACAGGGTGTTGAAAGTGAAAAACACCATATTTATATTCGATTAAAAATTTTATATTTAATTTTTTTAATCGAAAACCGTTCGTGTGACGAAAAAAGTGAAGAAACCATTTTTATTAGCAACTAGTGAAAGATTACGATTTTTTTTATTTTGGAAAAAAGCAGTGGCGTACAATATTTTTAACCGGATAAAAATATGGTTTTTCACTTTCAACACCCTGTGTCTGAAAAACAGCATTTGCAGACACATGTTTTTATGAACTTTTTGTCTTAAAATTAGTCAAAAATTTACCCCGTAAAGTTTGTACAAGTACTTACTAACACCCTGTAGAATACATATTGGGCATTCAGATTTCACAAACTATAGCAACTGCGTTATCAGCAGCAGACAATAGGATGTTTGGCAAGATTTTGTATTTTATGAATTTTTAAATCTCTCAAAGGGGCATTACGCCAAAATCAGGATGTATATAATATTTTATTATAAACTGAATTTCTAAGAACTAATAGCTGAACGTTGAATCAAACAAAACAAAAACACTTTTATGACATTTAAATAGTTGCATAGTGGTATTAGGGTTTTTTCGACAATTTCTGAGCTGGTTCAATTTCCTGTCCATTTATTTTCAGATGGATACAATTTCCAAAACACGCTTCTTTTTGAAGCCTGGATTTCCGAGGAGAATCAAGACCACAGAACTACTGCTATCGTTAACTTTATCTTGGACAAAGTTAAACTCAACGAAAATCCTGACAGATACTATGAACACTTAAAAAAAATATATTCTCAATATAAGCACAAACATTTTAAGGAGGTGGAAAAATGTAAAAAGAGACCGAACTAAATTTCAACAAAAATATAAAAAATGGTTATCAGAACATACAATTTTGAAACTTTTTAATCCAAACACATCTGAAGATTGCGAAAAATCTACTCGGGGTCGTCCCAGCCTGCCATTTGCCGAAAAATCTTCAAGATCGCAACGAAGAGAGGCTTTTGAGTTGTCTAAGCAGAATGAGCACAATTCTGATCTCCTAACGAAAGCTGTGACAATTGCTGCTAAGCATAGTGGGAATCAGGATCTTTCTACAGTATTGAGAAAAACTGCGGAAAGCCCTTCAAGGGCTAAGAAGATGAAGAAACTCCTATCTCCTCCAAAAGATCCTGTACCCTATAGACCTGAAGAAACCCTTGCATTTCTATTAGACAATAATTTAACTAAACAACAATACTTGAATATTCGGATCGAAAGCAAAGAAAGAAACTGTAATATATATCCGGCATACGAAAAAATTTTACAAGCCAAAGAACAATGTAGACCTTTGAACATATGCGTAACTGAAAAGGTTGCTTCAGTTGCATTGAATGATCTTTTGCATCACACTCTCAAAAGAATTGTTGAATTGCAGAGAGATATTTTAGTGAGTTTATTTGAAGTACAGGATCGGAAGGTCATGTCGACTACAATGATTCTCAGTTACGGATTTGATGGCAGCTCCGGACAGTCCTTATACAAGCAAAGGTTCTCAGATCCTGCGGCAGATAACTCGAGAGTATTTGCAACAACTCTAATACCTCTTAGATTAACATCAGAAACCCAAGACATAATTTGGAATAATCCAACACCTCAGTCGACTAGATTTTGTAGACCCTTAAAGATAGAGTATGTCAAAGAAACCAAGAATCATGTCTTAAAAGAAAAGCAGAATTTAGATACTCACATTTCAGGATTGGCTAACTTTGTTTTTCAAATCAACGACTGTACACTTGTGATCAAATGCCCTCTTTGTATGACACTAATTGACGGCAAGACTTTGAGCACACTAACGAACACTAAATCATCACAAACATGTCCCGTGTGCGGAGCCACGCCTGCATTATTTTTAAAGACTACCGATTTTAAGTCAACTTTGTTCAAACCCAATCCCAGTAGTCTTACATATGGCCTAAGTCCTCTGCATTGCTGGATAAGATGCCTGGACTGCATTATACATATTGCGTATCGCTTGCAGATCCAAACCTGACAGGTCAGAGGAGAGGACAAAAAGAAAATTGTAGCTGATACAAAAAAAAAATATTCAGAAAATGTTTTGGGAGAAGTTAGGTCTACATGTTGACAAACCAAAACAAAACTACGGCTCATCAAACGACGGAAATACGGCCAGACGTGCATTTCAGAACCCTGTGGTTTTCTCGGAAATCACGGGTGTCTCATTAGATTTAATTTCCAAATTCAGAACAATTCTAATTGCTTTGGCGTGCCAGCTACCTGTAATCAGCTTGGTTCTCATAGGTTGAGGAGAATTAAGAACATCACGAAAGCTTCGATAAAACTATATTTGTTATAATTTAATATTCGTATATGCTGGCCAAAATGCACAGTATGCAATCTTATATTAATTAAACAATAACCTGATTACCTAATGTAATAATAATCGTCAAAAAGCTGTGCTGGGCAATTGCAATATATTGTGTATTGCTTAACAAATTAAACATAGTTTACAGGATATGAAGTCAATACCCTTGTGACCTTATATGCCCAGTACACCTCCCTGGCGAAAAAAAATATATATATATTGAGACAGCAATATATATTTTTTTATGATATATAGATAGATATAATTATAATACTTATAATATAGTTAGTATCATAATAAAGCTTAATCCTAATCATAATAAAGCTTAATCCTATTTTTATGTACTTCTACATTTCTATTATTTATTTTTAACACTACATTTGGATTTTTATTTTCTAATACCTCGTAAGGTCCTATATACAAAGCATCTAATTTACTATTCCTATTTTCGTTGAGAATCAACACTTTATCTCCCACGTTATACTCTACATTAATACATTTTTTATCGAAATTTATTTTCCGGTTTTGTTTGGATGTAATCAAATTATTTCTAGCATCATTACAAGCAGTTTGAAGTCTATATTTAAGCTCTTTAGGATAATCCTCAAAGTTATATAATGGATCTATGTTATTGGCAATATTTGATGGTATTTGGCTTTGTTTTCCAAACACAAGTTCATAAGGAGTATATTTGGTTTCGGTATGCACAGTGTTGTTATACGCAAAGCACCAATATGGTACCCACGTACTCCAACTATCTGCATGTTGTGACACTTGAATACGCAAATAAGCTCCTAAATGTTTGTGAGAGTTTTCCAAAGCTCCTAGAGTTTCATGGTGATAAGCTGTTGAATTTAAGGTATTAATTCCTAGCAATTTACATGATTCCTGAAACAGGTTTGCCAAAAATTCTTTTCCCTGATCTGTGACAATTTCTTGTGGAATTCCATACCGTAGTACAAAATTCTCCACAAAAGACTTAGCTACATCATAAGCTTCTTTCGTTTGTAATGGATAACATTCTATAAATTTGCTGAGTTCACACTGAATTGTTAATATATATGAATTGTTTTTAATGTCAGTCTTTATAGGTCCAACTAAATCAAGAAAAATTTTTTGGAAAGCTGAAGTAGCTGTAGATGTTATTGTCATTGGCTGTTTGGTAGCTTTACTATATTTATATCTTTGACACTCATCGCACTTTTTGACAAACTGATCTACATCTCGCTTCAAACCTGACCAAAAATAAAACTTCTTAATATTGTTGTACATACGGTTAGTACCCGCATGTCCTCCTGTATAAAGGTTGTGAAAATCGTTTAGTATCAATTGTCTCGTTTCTTTGTCTTCAATACGTTTTATGTCCTTAATAATGCATATTTTAATACCGTTTTCTAATATTTCGTTTTTATATCGCGATATATCTTTAATAAATTGACTAGTCTGTATATTTTTTATTATACATATTTCTGCAATTTTATACCTTGTGCACACATTTCCAAGATTCCTCAACGATGTACCTAGGTCAAACGTCGATCGGTAATCTCGACAAAAATAAATTACTTGCAGTTTTTCGTCGTATATAAAATTTGCATAATTCATATTTTTACCATGGTTTATTTTATTTTTATATTTAATAAATGCATCTTTTCCTATCGGCCGTAATTCTATACTATTATCAGGTCGTTTTAATATTTCTACAATTCCAGGGTGATCAAGCCTTTCATCCGTAGAATTTATTAAATCTTCCTGTTCTTTGATTTGTTGATTTTTTTCCTGTGCTCGCGTAATCACATTCACACTATTAATCATTCCCTCACTCATTTCTTTCAGTTCGTTCACATCGATTTTTATACGCGACAAAGCGTCAGCTGTAACATTATGTGTACCTTTTATGTAATTTACCGTAAAATCATATTCCTCTAAAACTAATCTAAATTTAGTTAATCTACTTGATGGGTTTGTCATGCTAAATAAATATACGAGTGGACGATGATCCGTAAGTATTTCAAATTTTCTGCCATACAGATACGGTCTAAAATGTTTTACACTCCAAACAACGGCTAGCAATTCTTTTTCGATGGTACAGTAATTCCTTTCGGCCTTATTTAAAACACGAGAAGCGTACGCTACTGGCTTGTCATTACCATTACATAGAACCGAACCAATAGCATAACCACTAGCATCTGTTTTAAGAATGAATGTATTATTTTCTGAAAAATTTGGATATTGTAATACAGGTGGATTTATAAGTGCCTTTTTTAAAATATCAAATGCTGTTTGACACTTGCCTGTCCAATTAAAGTTTATTCCTTTCCGCGATAATTCATTAAGAGGTTGAGCTATTTGTGCAAAATTACTTATAAATTTTCGATAATAATTTGCAAATGCAACGAACCGTTTCTAGGTATTGGATATTTAGCTATCACTCTGGATTTTTCGGGATCTGGAGAAATTCCATCTGAAGAAATCACATGGCCTAAATATAAAATTTGTTTTTTAAGAAAATCACATTTATTAGGGTTTAATTTCAAATTTACTTCTCTAAGTCTTTGTAAAACTTTAACAAGATTTTTATTATGTTGTTGTAATGAGTTCCCGAATATTATTAGGTCGTCCAAATAAATAAAACAAGACTCATAATTTAACCCAGAAAATGCAACAGTCATGAGTCTAGAAAATGCACTTGGACTAATTTTTAAACCCATAGGTAACCTTCTCATTTGAAACTGACCCTCATTAGTAGTAAATGCTGTGTAAGGCCTACTATCTTTATGTAACTCGACTTGGTAGTATCCTTGAGATAAATCGAGATGAGAAAAGTACAATGCTCCTGATAGTGAGTCTAATATTTCAGAGATGCAAGGTAGAGGCATTTTTTCATCCTTTAATTGACGGTTTACGAGTCTGTAGTCAATAACGACTCTCCATTTCCTTTCGCCATTAGTAGCATTTTTAGGTACGATTAAAAGGGGTGAAGACCATTCGCACTTAGCCTCTTCAATAATACCCTCGTCAAGCATTTTATGAACCTGCCTATGTATCTCTGACTTTTGAGCCTGGGGAAGCCTATAAGGTTTTACATAAACTGGAACCGCGTTTTCTTTGAGCTGTAGTCTCTGTTGGTAAAGATTAGTAACCGTAAGAGAATCGCCCTCTAAGTGAAAGACGTCTGCATATTTTGCGCATAGTTTTTCGATTGAAAGTTTTTCTTCGTTGTTTAGCGACGACGTGTCTATTAGATCTAAGACTTTATCTACGCGTTCTACAGATAAATTATCGTTTTTGTTAAAGTTATAGATTTGATAATTCTCAATAGGTTCTAATCTAGGTGTGAAATTTTTAACCCTAATTTCGCGGTCATTTACATTCAGAAATCTCACGGCAATTCTTCCATTCTCCGGTCTCGCTATAACACCTGCAACGAACACACCCTCACACAACTCCTCAGAAGAAATAACACAGTCACTGGTACGATCGGCTAAGCAGTATTTTACTATTTCGCTTCTAGGTGGTATTGAAATATAATCATCGAAATTCGACATCATAGGTACCGATACCTTGTTATCGTTAACCCAAAAAGAAAATATTGATGTCTCGTAATTTATGCTTGCTCCGTATTTCGAAAAAAAATCTGAACCTAGTACACCCTGTATACCTGAATTAAATTTATTAAGTACTAAATATTCGTGTTCAATTTCAATATTATTTAGCGAAAATCGAACATTTGTTGCGCCTAGGGAAAATGTAGAACCGCTTATACCCATTATTTTTACCTTTTTTGATGTATCAACATATTCACCTTTTCTTAAGTAATCTGAAAAAAATACACTAATACTAGCTCCGGTGTCTATTAAAAATAGCATATCTTGCATTTCGTAATGCACCTGAATAAAATTCATACCATTTAACCTTAAAACTACATGTTCTTCTAAATTTTTACACTTATTGTTAGGAACGAAAAAACCGCCTATTCTGCTCTATTCCGCTTATTCCCGGGTTTAAATTTGAATTTTCTGCGTACGGAATTTCGTTTGACATAAGGTTTGGATTGTTATAATTTGATCCACTTACGTCTGTAAAATAAGATCTCTGTTGACCCATATTACGATTTTGCTGATGGCCACGAAAATACGAACGACTTCCACGGGAGCCTCGACCTAGTCTACGGAAATTATTGTTATTAAAATTTCTCGGATTTATACTGCCCGACCTAGTATTATTATTAAAAGGTCTACCTCGATTGTTATTAAATCTATTTGAGAAACCTCTTCCACGACCACCGTAATTGTTAAATCTATTCGAATTATTATTATTCTGTCTCATATGAAATACAGACATACTAGAATTTGAGAACTTAAGTTTTTCTTCATCTTTTGCGCCTACTATAGCGTCTTTTAGTGTGGAATAGTCCCTAGCTTTTACTATTGTTCGCAGTTCAGTATTTTTTAGTCCATTGGAAAAGGCATTAATTGCAAGTTTTTCGTTGACATTTCTAAGAATTGTAATGTTTCTATCATTGCCATTTGCTTGAGCTATAGTTAAATTGAGAAATAATTCTTCTATCTGTTTTGCGTAGTCGTCAATTGTCTTCCCGTCTTGTCTAATATTATGTAATTCAGTTGCTAACGCAGCTGCAGATTTTTTTGTAAGTAAATGTGTTTTTATATCAGCTAGTAAGCGGTCAATTGTATTGTAAGTATTTTCTAGCCGTAGTTTTGCACTACGCGATAATCTAGTTTTCAGAACGTAATTTATTAAATGTGTTTTACCATCGTCATTCAGCAGTTCGCTATAAAGTTGAATAGAGTCAATTAGTTGATTAGTTGTATCCTCATTACCATCAATACACGGCAACAAGGATGCGGCTGTCCTGGCAGGGTCAGGTTACAGGATATGAAGTCAATACCCTTGTGACCTTATATGCCCAGTACATACCGATTGATTTTAACAAATTTGAAGATCTTTGCTTTGAAACCGGACATTTGTTTATGAGATTGTATCCCTGGTTTCCAATGCCCGCGACCATACATAAAGTTTTAATTCATGGCAAGCAAATATTACAAAATTGTATATTACCAGCTGGCTACCTGGGAGAAGACGCTGCGGAATCCAGGAACAAACTTTATAAACAAGACCGACTGCACCATGCTCGCAAGTCTTCCCGAATTGATAACCTTAAAGATGTCTTTTGTCGAGCGCTGGACACATCTGACCCGTTAATATCTACCATAAGCGTTCAATCACGAATAGCTAAATTGAGAACTAAGCAGCTGCCTAAGGAAGTAATAGAACTATTGAGTTGTGAGGATTTTTTTGTAAAACCGACTGGAAACAGCGATGAGCTAAATTTGGAAGATCTCGATGACATTCTGGATCTGGAACCCTTAGATCAATTAGAATTAGTTTCTGAAATTTAAATTTTCGGTTAACATAGTATATACGTAAAGTTTTAAAAATAAAATTTGTTCCTTTAAAAATAGTGCTTTGTCTTGTTATTATTTACAATTTGATCTTCACTTTAGACTCCATACTGCCTATGAACTACTCCTGAACGATGACTATATACTACTACTATAACCCATTACACAGTATCTAGGTGTTTTTTTTAAATCGAAGTTACAAGAAAATTTTGTTTGTAGGCTTCAAAAGCTTTAAAAACGAAATGAGACATAAGAACTATCACTTTTATCGAGTGAAAAGAACTAATTTGTTGCAATATTAGTTTCGGCTTGTATGATTTTCTGATTTAATGTATGTATTTGGAATAAATCCCTGAATTTGACCCAAAATGCATTTTTGGCCAAAACGAAGGTAAGGTATACCATAGTGCGTTGGTTTGAATTTTACTTTTATATTGTATTATTTCGAACTTGAACTCTTGAATAAAGGTAGATTCTTTTAGCTCTCCTGATGATGAACATTTATGTGTTCGAAACATGTCGAGCTACCTGAGCTAAATTTAAGTGGAGGAAGACTACAAGACTTATTTCACTTCTAATTAAAAATTAGTTTTTATAAAAACCTCCCTTTCTTAATAGTGGCCATTTTTCTCATTATTTAGAATCTATTACGCGTAATTACCCTAAAAATCATTTAATTGCTGGAAATATGAACATTAATCTGTTGGATGTTTCGCAAGTAACCAAAAAGTACAAAGACTTAATAGCATTAAACAACTTTAAAATTATTAATTCAGTTAGTGAGAAACACGCTACTAGAGTTACCAGTTTGTCTCTTACAGACCATATTATAGTAGTAATCTAGATTGTAAAGTCAATGTTAGGGATAACGCACTTTCCGATCCCAAACTATTATTGCTGGACATTAAAACTTCTGTGCAATCTCATAAATGAAATTTTTTCAGCTAATGAAGTCCACAATAATAGTTCTATTTTCATAACATTGACTGATGAAGAAAAGTTACTGGAAATCATAAAGGCACTGAAGTTGAACTCAGCACCCGGACATGACGGGATTACAGTTAAGGATGTGCACAATCTTGGAGAGTGCATTTTACCTGTGTTAGTACAATTAATCAATAAAACTATACAATATAATAATTAAAAATTATTAAAAAATAGAAAAATTACTCCACTTTTTAAGTCAGGTAATAAAAAATGCATGAACAATTACAGGCCTATTTCAGTGGTGAGTGTAATCTCTAAGATTCTAGAGAAAAACATAATGAAAAGAATGTTATCGTTTATTAATACCCATCTATTGACTGATGAATTTCAATATGGTTTTATAAAGAACAGTAGTACATTTGGTGCGGTGGTTGATCTCGTAGACTATATCTCAAGGGCTCTAGATAAACAACAAATAGTTATAGCAGTTTTCATCGACTTGAAATAGGCTTTTGACGTAGTAAGCATAGATATTATTTTAGATAAATTGTTTGAAATGAGATTTAGGGGTGTTTTGTATGGTCTGGTTAAGACATATTTATATGACATAAAACAGTACGTAAAGCTTGAAGACATTGTTAGTGAATGGCTAACACCTATGGGGTACCACGGGGGTCAGTTGGACCTCTGTTGTATAGTCTCTACACACTAAATCTGAAGTTGGCCAATCTAAAAGCAAGATATTTTACTTTTGCAGACGACACTGTTCTGGTATATACTGGAACAGACGAAATTGCCCTTATTAATCTTATTAATAGGGATCTTACTTAAATGACTGGTTTCAAATAAATTAAAAATCAACATCGGAAAAACCAAATACGATATATTTAAGCAAAAAAATAAGTCAATTAATAATAATCTAAATATTAACATAAATGGTATACCTTTAGAAAAAGTCTCAAGTATAAAATATTTGGGATTACTTATAGATGAAAATTTAAATTGGTCACTACACATAAATAAAATATCTAAGAAAATAATTTCAATGTTGTCTGTTTTGTATAAAAGCAAAGATTATTTGTCTCAAGAAAGCAAGTTTCAAGTTTTCAATGCCTTTTTCCTTACACATTTTAGATACCTTTTGCCTGTGTGGGGCATGTGCGGTGACGTTGATTTTAATAAAGCTCAAATATTACAAACAAAATTTTTAAAAGTATTATTTAATTTTGATTGGCTTACTAGTCCTAACACAATTTATTCAGAATTAAATTTAAATAGACTAAGAGAAATCTTAGAAATTGAACAGTGTTGCACTGTTATAAAATCATTAATAATCTACAAAAATCCAACATAAATATGATGTTTTACCATAATGCGCATGATTACCAAATAAGATAATTAAATAATGTTTATCAGGTTTCTACAAGAACTAATATAGGGTTGGGAAATCAAATTACAGATGCAATTCAAAAATTTAATAATTTACCTCATTTATAAAAAAATTAAATAACTACCTATAGGAGTTTTGTTAAAAAACTAAAAAACTTTTAAAATGCTAATCAGGTAATTATAAGCAACATTGCCGTGTATATTATTTTTTGTTTTGTTATTCTCGGGGCCAGGGTTTACAAGCACTGATTAGAGAATTATTGTTAAAATTAGTTAAAATTTCTGTCTCGATATTGTGTTTGAATAAACGATTAAAAAAAAAAAGAAAGTTATATATGTATAGCTACTATTGTCACCCCCATGAATACACCACTGCGCACTGCTTGGTATTTTAGGTATTTAAAGTGGCATTGCCCAGAAAAATCCAATTATATACAGTATACCTACGGTCAGTAAGTTTCCCAATGTATGAAAATAACTATAATATGTAGGTACTTAATGCAAAATGTAGAAGTAGGTATTTATGTTCTTTTATTCCTCTAGGCGTAATGAAAAAATAAACAATTTAAGGTATAATAATTTACAATATTAAATAGTAATTTAATATAGGTACTCCGTTGAGGTAATCCTCAAATTCCTTAGTTCTCAAATGTTAAAATAATAATACCATTTATACATTTAAATTATTTTCTAGAGTAAAACTATGTATATTATATCAATTATAATTAGTAATATAAATATGGAATGAAAGTGCTTTTATTCTTTAGTTAACACACGTACATGTATAATTAGGAAGGTACATATTATCCAAAATGTCTTTTAAAATCCCCCAAAACTGCGAATATTGTATTTTAAACATACACGCTTACATAGCAGAATCGAAAGCGTCACTTCCCTGGTGACGTCACACGTTTTTGTGTGGGAGGTTCTGCCTGCGCAAAAGCATACCGTTATATATGTGTATCGTGGTCATAAGCCAAAATCTTTCAATGATTTGCATCGTTTTAAAGCTACCGATTTCAGGCTAATTTTGCAATATTTAGGTCCAACCGTTCTCCATAATATATTGCACAAAGACATATATGACCTTTTTTTGTTATATCATGTAGCTTTAAGAATATTATTAGGTCAACGCTTAGTTGGGACCTCATTGATATCAACTGCCAAGGACATATTAATTCGTTTTGTCGAAAGTTATTCCCGGATCTATGGGCCAGAAGCTTGTATTTATAATGTACATAGTTTGGTACATTTGGCAGATGATGTGTTAAGTTTAAGTTGTTCGTTAAATGTAATCAGCTGTTTTCCATTTGAAAGGTTTTTAGGAAAACTTAAAAGACTTTTACGAAAACCAAACCAGATTCTTGTTCAGCTTTGTAAAAGACTGTCAGAGGATGCAGATTTGTCCATAAAGTACGAAAATGTAAAAGAAAATTTTGTTGTGAAATATTCAATTATATTCAAACATCATTATTCAAGATAAATTATGAGTCCAACAAAACTAACTGTTACTTATCTTTAAAAGATGGATCTTTGCTAAAAGTTTGTAATCATGAAGATAAAAAAAGGTTTTAGTTGGTTATTTGTCTAGTTCGTTTAAAATGTTTTATACATATCCCCTGAACTCTACGGAAGTCGAAGTGGTTCAATTTAAAAACTTTCATAAGGCACACAAATGTTGCGCAAACTTGCAGATATTTTAAGTAAAGCCATGGTGTTTAATTGCAAAACATATTATGTAGCTTTTCAGATACTTCATTTATAATTCTAAAGGATAAAAAGCATTTTTTTCTACTACCGTGCGTAAAATACTCACTTTATGCACTATCTCTAAGATTTGTAAAATATAACTTTTTAATGCAGTGCGTAAAATAAATTACTTTACGCACTAGTGTGTAAAGCAATAATTGAATAATATATTATTTTTCATATTATTTTCGGTAGTAGAAATTTTTTTATTGTATTCTACGACTCATGTGTAAAGCACCATTTTTTCATTCATGGGATTGTCGTATGAGCCATTAAGCGAATGCGACAATATTTCCATCATTCATATAAAAAACACAAATAAATAGGTGTTAGACTTTCTTGATTTTCCTTTCTGTATAAGTATTCATAACTAGTATTAATTTATTCTATATTAGTAATAATCCAGTGATTGGAAAAAAAAACATACACCTAATCTACCATGGATCATTCTTGGGATATTGTCGTGTGGTCTCTACAAAACAGAATTGATTATGTCCTTTCATCATGGGCAAATAATGCTAGAACTACGTATAAATATCCACTGAGTAAAAATAGCATTAAAATTTAGAAGACTCATTGATAGTAACATGGTTCTTGAAGATGGTCAGTTCGAGTGGCTCGATACTGTCTGCAAAGCACAATCTATTAAAGATTTGCAAATGACAAAAGAATTATGTGAACGGGGAACCTACACTTCAAACTTTGAAGTTACTGATCAAGAGTGCAGCTCAGAAGTTAGGCGACCATTAAATGAAACAGACTCCTCATCAGATGATAATGCACCATTAGCTAGTGTATTGGATTTCTACAAGGACCTACCAGACCAGTATTAGATGTGGTGCAAGAAGAAAGAGAAGTTCAGAATATTTCAACAGAAGCTGATGAACTTACCATTTGATTTATCAAACTTTAATAAGTTTAATATTTCGTTTAATAATCCTTTAAGAACACATGCTTGAGTAATGTTCAATAAAACCATATGAATCGGTACGTCGAATGTCGCGTGCGGTGTGCAATAGAAAACGTACCGATTAATTTCCATAGATAGCATACAGACGAGGCCTACGACGTTTATTGGAGACTAGCGCCTTAGAACGACAAATGCTAGGGAAGACCGAATATTAGTGAAAGCAGGTTTACGTTGCTATAGGTCTATAAGATGCCTTTCCTTGACCGCAGTCTATAGAGCTCAACGTTTGTTTTGGTGTAATGAAAAATCCAACTGCAATGATGCGTGGCGTAGTGTGATGTTCAGTGCTGAAAGCGGCTTTTGTCGTCGTGCTGACAGACGTATAGTTCATGTCTGAAGACCAAGAAATGTAAGAGTTAATCACCGATATATTCAAGAAGTACATCAATTTGGATGTGGAGGTGTAATGGTCTGGGGTGGAAGTTTCAATGGGAGTCGATGGGAGTTGTACGTTTGTGAAGGTACTATGATAGGTGAAATTTATACCCACGATATCATTGATAACACGGTCAATGATTATCGTTGTAATTTGGAGCCCAATTCAGATTTCTGGATGATAACGCTCGCCCGCACAGAGCAAGAACGGCTAGCATTTAATGAAATTAATCATTTTCCATTACCCCCCGCTCTCTTCTGATTTAAATTGCATCGAACATGGTTGGGATATGCTAGGAAGGGCACTAATTGCCCCTCAACCTCTTGTACAAAACGTAAGGTTACTGAGGCAAGTTCTTCCAGGTTTATGGGATACCTTGGATCAAAATGACTTGGGTTTTAATTTCAAGTAAGCCTCGCCAAGTTGAAGCAGTAATAGCCAATAGAGGTGGACACACGTAATTAATATTTTTTTCTTTTTGATAATTATATGTTTTGTTACATTATTAGAGAAAAGTTGCCTGTTAATTCTAACTAATTAACAAATATTTAAATTAAACAAATGTGTTTAATTTCTGAAAGAGATGGGAGTAAATGTACGTTATACAATTTTTGTCTAAGCCTATTTTTTTCTCAAAGAATTCACAATATCCTTAAGTTTTTTCGATTAGTTTATTAATGATCCTTTTAGCAAAATTATTTAAGAAGAGCCACACTTGGCATCGACCCCCTCCGATTTAGCAAATTTTTTGTGAACATGTTACCTGCCTAGAGAGTAGTCAAAAGCTAAAATATTATGTCCAGCAAAAATTTATTGGCTGACCTGTAGCCATCTTTCGTTTTTTTTCACATTTTTTACTTGAATTTGGATATTTTCGCTTACGCAGATGTTTTTTGTACTAAGTAGCTGAAAATCAGTTATCTAGTGTAAAATCGACCAAGGAACAATAATATGGCCACAGATTTAACCTACGATAAATATCTCCAAAAAGATTGGCTAAAAACTCTCAAAACATACCAAAGTCCCAAATCTTGGGGAAATGTTCAACATGAGGAGGTCTTCTTGTAGAGAAAAAACCAGCGAATCCGATGAGCACACACCCAGAGTTTTAGGACGAACCGTTCAGAAACTGCGCGGCTTCAAAGTTGAAGGTTTTTGTTTTCTTTCAAAAATCTCAATTTTTGATCTCGTGAGACAATGTCCGAAAATTTGCGATGTATCTGGACTTCCTGGAGCGCTCGGTGCGGGCAGCGAGAGGCGATAGGAAGTGGCAAACGTAAACTGTGCTACAGCGCAGCGCCCTTAGCCGGAGCGCCAGGAAGGGTTCAGGGTAGGCAAACCTACCAAGCATGCGCGTTGGATAACTTGCCTATCCGGGGGCTTATTTGTATCGAACGTATGAGATCCCGACTTTTTATAGCGCGACTATAATATAAATGTGCAGGCTTTTCATATTTTGGGTCAGTTTTGGTGGGTTGCGCCGCCGTACCGAGCGAAGCGAGCGGAGGCCCATGCATGAAGTGTTCAGACGTCTACAGCGACGAATCCGAAGTGGATGTGTCACTCCTGATGCCAAATCTGCCAGCCAAGGAGTTAAATTAGCCAAAAGACATAAAAATTCCAACAATTCCACTTCCACATATGCTTTGTGAAGTAGCACTTGAAGAGAAGCTTAACAAAATGTATGACTTCCTCTGATCTGGACAAACTGTACACTCCGAGAATTTTGAGAAGGTACCATTAAAGGCTCATTTTATTTTGCTTCATATAAAAATAAATTTAATTAGACGGTCACACTATACTCCAGAAACATCCCCTGACTACAGGAGACGTACAAAGGCTCGAAACTAGGACATTAGCAACGCGCCTAGTAGGCTTGATGCCACCTGGTTAACTACGTGAGAGGAGACTGGACGGGAGAGACAGTGGGGCGAGCGAAGTTGGAGGGAGCAGAGGGAAGGAACCTGGACCGTGTACAGCACAGCGCCGGACACCACCAACCGAAGCCCCCTGGTAGGCAAGTTATCCAACACGCATGCTTGGCAGGTTTGCCTACCCTGAACTGTCCTGGCGCTCCGGCTAAGGGAGCAGCGCTGCAGCACAGCGCACGTTTGTCACTTGTTGTCGTCTCCCGCTGCCCGCACCAAGCGCCCCAGGAAGGCCAGGTACATCGCAAAAGTAGGTCGGACATTGTCTTCAGATTTTTTAAAGAAAACAAAAACCTTCAATTTTGAAGCCGAGCAATTTCTAAACGGTTCGTCCTAAAAATCTGGGTATATGCTCATTGGATTCGCCGGTTCTTTCTCTATAAGATGGCCTCGTATAATCAAAGAAACATTTCCCCAAGATTTGGGACTTTGTTGGTAAATTTTGAGTTTTTGGCTAATATTTTTGTAGATATTTATCATAGATCAAATCTGTGGCCATATTCTTGTTCCTTGGTCCATTTTATACTAGGCAACCAATTTTCTCCCACATAGGAAAAAAACCGCTGTGTAATCGACAATACCCAAATTCAAGTAAAAACTGTGAAAAAAAAAACGAAAAATGGCTAAGTTTAGCCAATAAATTTTTGCGGGACCTAATATTTTGGCTTTTGACTACCATCTAGGTGGGTAATATGCGCGCAAAAAATCAGCCAAATCGGAGGGGGTCGATGCCAAGTGTGGCTCTTCTTAAATAATTTTGCTCTTTATCTATGTCCACTGTACAATAGCTATTATCAGAATTTAAATTTCGTTAAATTTCAATTGCATTTAAATAAATTAAATATGAATATTTGGTAATACTAATTGCTTATTTCTGCACCTGTAAAGCATATATACCTGACCAGCAATGAAAAGTCTGATATTATTTTTTCCTAAACAAAAAAATAAATGAAAGTAGTGCTTTCCGTAATAGCTACATTTACAACAATTCTACTCATTACTACCAAGTTTTTTAAAATGACGTAAAATTTGTTTCCTGATTATTCGTCTCGAAGTTACAGAAATTGGCTGTTTTGTTTTGGCAGTGCATATTATTTGTGACAAAGAAAAATGATTTGTGTTAATAATAGTATTTATTATAGAGCACCAATTTCAGCACAACTTTCCACTAAAATAATGCGCATCGTAAAAATTCCTAAACATCTATTAAATAAACATTCATTGTTATACACAACAAAGATTTTAAAGATAAACATGGCAAAAATTGCCGTTGTTTACAGGAAGCTTTATTTATACCGGATAAAAGAGTAAATGTTTTTAATATATTTGTCTATAATAGCAATTCATGCGTTCATGCGTTCAAAAGAGTAGAATAACAATTCAATTATTGAATGGCTATATAATAAATTATTTTAACTTGATGCTTAGTTGCTAAGTAATACCCTTATCTATAACATCCTGTGTTCATATCGAATAAAGATACAATATATTTTCAAAATGTTTAGTATAATTTTCACAGTTCTTTCG
>JAEQML010056773.1:0-33326 GCA_016904865.1 Pissodes strobi
AGCTAATGCCCAATTTGCACGCTTAGAAGAGAGCTTGTTCTGGCCTGCGCATTTTAAAAATTTAAAAAAAATTAACCCTGTTCACTCTGTTTCTTATAATATGAAGTGACAGTAAATAAACAAAATTAAAAGTTAATAAAGAGCGTGGCAAACTACTAAACTAGCTCTTTTATCTTATGGCAGGCTAAAAAATGTTCTTGTGAATAAATGAAAGAGGAAACCACATCTTAAAATTCTACTTATGCTTAATTCAACCAGAAGTTTTGAATCAATTTAATTCAATACTAAAACTAAAATAGGATCGTAGAAAGGATTTTACATCATGTTAAAGCCTCCAAACCGAAATATACTCACGAAAAACTGAATTCAAGAAAACCTAATAATTCGACCCAAATAAATACATTATTAAAAACCTGAAATTCTGATTTCCTATGATATCATGTCGAATTTCGCTGTTACTTATGCGATAATTTAATCCACAAATACCTAATTAAATTTACGAGACATAATAGTAAATGAACTCAGAAAAAAAGTAAACATATTAGAAACCAAAAAGGGAGCTTTTGAAGCAATCGAAGAAGTTACAAGATTTCACAGCTCGACAGTATGAGACTGTTGTTTTTTCACCAGCGCAAGTCAAAAAGATATTAAACTCAACGAAAAATAATACAGATTCGTTGATCAATAATTCTTTACGAAGCGTCAGTTCTAAGGCTTACAGGTATAGAGCTAAATAACTATCCTTTGCCGACCATGACATTAAGAAGCTGGAGGAGAAATTTTAATGTGAGCCAGAAAATTATGAAGTGATGTCGTTAATGAAAAATTTACCTCAGTGAACTTGACAGACTTTGTGCAGTAACATTTGATGAAGTTTACGTATCAAACAAAACAGACATTGATAAAAAGAAAACTGGATCAGACTATTGGCCCACACGAAGCCTGCCAGGCAGTGATAGTACGTGGATTACCTAACTCCAAACTAGAAATGACATTTTTTCTATAAATTCGACCAGCCAATGACAAAATAAATTGTTGAAAAAAAAAATTCGTTATTGTTTCGTATAAACTTTACTGTAACGACTATTTCAACTGACATGTACGCCTGAAATGCTTGTTTGTAACGGACATAATAAAAATAGTTTTTCCTCATCCAGTGATAATTCTGCGAAGATGTTGGTTTATGCAGATGTTGTCCCCCATTTGATGGAGCTTGTGCAAAATCATTTAATTGATCATGGATTCATTATTGAAGACCATATAATTAATATTGATTTTTCCGAAACGTTGTTGCGTATCTTTATATTACCTTTAACATTCGTCCCCAAGTTAAGAGAGTAGTGTATGAATCTGAAAAAACTCGAACGACAATGAGTACGACCAGCCGTGCAACTACTGTCAAATTCAGAGGCTATAGAATATTCTGAAGAAAATGGACTATATCTAAGAATTCAATGATTGGTTACTATGTTACTAAATTCACATTTTAAATTTACCCATGTTTTGGCGCAGAAATCACCAGAGAAAACTCCTCAATAACAAGTATCAGAATTTGTTATACCATGAAAGTCGGTAAAAATAAATAAATTCCGCTTGCAAATACTCTCAGAAATATTTCAATATTTACAAGAAAAATATAAAATAGAATATATTTGAACTTGAAATTGAAACAAGATGTACTTAAAAACTTTTTCACCTACATTCGAGGGAATGGGTAATATCCATTATCGGCTAATAATGTGGCCGAACTCCACGGTCTTGTCTATAGCTCTGAGTTGGACAAGCATATAAAAGCTGCTGTTTCAGATGGCATTTTTTGGAATGTGTTCCGGTACACACTGACATGTGCAATAATTGTCGTTTTTATAGCACCCAAAGAAACGTCGATATCTGGTAATTTGAGGCCGAATATTGAAATATTTATTATTGGCTTGAGCTGTAATCACAAACTTTCTGGGAATATGATTTTTTGGACCGGCATTGTGACCACAATGTAATTCTATTTATCTTTTATATTTCCCAAAGTTATTTTTGTCAGACAAGCGCCTGCTAAACAGAAGATTGTGCAAACTTTTATCATGAGATAGAATTCGTTGGGAGCTTCTTCCATAAATTTTATTCTCTTCTGGAGTATACACTTTAAATTTGTTAAGTTATACCCTAAATTTTATCTCCATAAAAAGGCGGTCAATTTAAAATATTTTCCGATATACCAATTCAACTTCATTTTGCACGTGGTTTTTACATCGACTAGTTTCTTGGGGGATTACATTTTTTACTGTCCAAGAATACTTCTTTGAAGGGTTTCACTTTATTTATCACACCACTTGGTAAATTAAGAAAATTGCTTCTCACATTTTTGGGACGACCTTTGGTGTTTGTAAAATATGCTCTGGCATTTTTTTCGTTCTCTTATTTTTCAATGTTTTCCATTAAAGCGTTTTGACTCAAATACGTATCACCCCTGGTATATTTAAAATACTGGCTCAGATGATATATTCTCAGAAAGGATTCGACATTCTCAGATAACAGAACTACAACAAAAACGGATTAAGAATGTTTACTACAAATTTTAGATGAAACCAACAATCTTGCAACACAAAACATTTCTTTGACGCACAAGCTACTTTCCAATTTGGCGAAAACAAGATATTCAGAAGGTCAACTAAAAGAAAAAGACTGGATAACGATTTTTATTTTAGGTATTCAGAGTTTGTCTTATTTATCACTATTATAGGATCAAGAGCATGTTCCTATTTCATTTTTACGGTTATTATTGCTGTTTTCTGCAATGTACTTTTGCAGTTGATTTTAAGAATAACTAATTTAATTTATTTTTCCAATTGTATACTTATTCTGTAGCCCAATACACTAAAAAAAACCATCGTCATGGATCCGAGTAGGTGAGCCTTGTCCAAGAAATTTCTAACAATATAAATTAAAATATCATTAAAACATTATAGAAGCAAAAAATGCTCTCTCGCTGATTTTATTACTTCATAGTGCCTAAATCTTGTTCCAGAATGTAGAAAAAGCCCTACAATAAAGTATAGGGATCCCTACAATAAAGCTGCCCCTTTATCGCTATTTACTCTACAAGAAATCTATCTTTTCGAATATATCCGTAACTTTAAACCAATGTGTTTCCATAGCTGATCAAGTTTGTAAACCCAAATTTGTTTTCTTAGGTTTTCACTCAAAGGTATGTGGTTTTCTCAGTGTATCACACTTCTTTTTTACACTGGCCGATCTTATGTTTTGTTCCAGTGCAACTTTATGGTATGAAGCTTTGTTAAGCACAAAGACGGAGCTTAGCGACCACAATTTTTCTGATTCATATGCAATGATATAACATAAAAAACACCTTCAGCATTTTTTGATGCAGATATTTTAAGTGTAAATCGAATCATAAAGAACAGAACCTTTTCCCTGGGACATAGGTTTCAAAAATTCCTTGCCACTTTTATCTGTCCATATATGAAGTTGAGTATGCCTACTAAGGATATAAAGAAGGTTTCTTGTCTTCGCTTGGTACAGAAACAGTCAATTCTAAACTAAATTTGATGCGTTTCATATGTATATCGTGATTTTCTAGTAAATCTCTCGTGCCGACTCCTGTTTTGCAACATCTCCAAAATTCTATATTTCCTCTATAACAAATAAAAATTATGTCTCTTGCAAACATTATTCACTAATCTATATTGCGCTCATATTTTGGTTTTGTATAATCTTATACCAGGTATTATATTGATTTGCTGATTACCTAATCATGAACAAGGTTTTTTTTCCCTATCATCCATGCGATATTTTTAAGAACTGACTACCGGGCTACTAAATTAATGTCCTCTTAGTTTGCAAAAATAATGATAACATGGATATTTTTAAGAGAAAAGGGAAAAAGACATTATTAATGTTTAGAGATAAATATAGACTTTGAATACAACAAAGCATTTTTCTTCATACCTTAATCCTATAGATCTTACCATGCATCTTAATATCTCAGCTGAATATGATCAGCAGAAAAGTTAAGCGGCCTAACCTTCCATTTTCATAATGTCATAAACGACTGATTTATCTTCCTTTGCTTAGCACCTTATCAGGTGGTGAAAAAGAAGTTGGATACGTTTGAATCAATCTATTTCTATTCTAAGTAAGGTAGTTTTGTTAATACTAGTATCCACCAAAATTATTTCCTTATATAATGTGAATTAGTTTTTCATTATTTGTTACAGTATTATAAAATGATATGGCAATTGAATCGATGAGATGAAAAACAAATCAAAATGCCCACAAAATATCAATGACATAAAAACTCTACAAGTTTGGACTTCTACTGTCTAAATAGGAAGGATTTTATGAACGTGCAGATGTTCATTTTTCAACGTTCTATTAATCAAGAATACTTCTCTGCCGTTTTCAAAATATGTAATAATAAAATCAGAAAAGAAGATGAAAAAGATTTAGAGAAATATGACCTATTTTTTCATTATTAATTAGCATGTATCTGAAATATTTAAGAGGAAGTTTTATGCCCTATTTGGCTTCTGTTTCCATAAATTTCCCAACACGATCTATACGGTCTCGTACTCTACGGAGTACTTTCCCTTTCATAGCTACTTTTCTTGAGAGGTATCACCATTGTCACTATAAAACACAGTTATATACATACATTAACAGAACGCGATCGAACACAACACAATGAGCACAACACAAAATTATTAATCGAAACGTCTAGGTACGCTAGGCAACAAACTACATTCCGATGCAAAAGAAGTTAATATTTCTAATGCTTAAATAACTAACACCATTGATGTCATATGGATAAACGTGACACTAATGGCATATTTACAAATGTGCCTTGAGGTACACATATGTTACTCAAATAATACTTAATTTTAAAGCATATTCTGAATTTTCGTCACACATTGCCGATTCGGTATTTGGTAGATGGCCTCCCCAGAATAAACACATACAACTATACTCAAAATATAATAAAACTTTAAGAAAAAAAGAAGTATAGAAACCAGAATCGATGATTGAGTACAATAAAACTAAAGAAGATGCCGACGATTCAGATTTGATGTCTCACTTCCTTTCACCACTCAGAAACCCCATCCGCTGGTAACCATAAAGCCTAGTTAAATTTGTTCTTATTACTGTGGTGAGGTAATGGAAATGTTTGATCTACATGAAGTGGTAAAAGACCCAAAAGAAAACAAAAAATTTAAAGAAAAATTAAAGTGAATGAAATGCTATGCCACAACTGCGATGGAACGTGGTCGAAAAAGTCATAAAAAAAATAAGGTAGTGAGTTGATAAACCTACTAATAAGTATTATTAACTTGCATATCAGAAAAAATACGTGGCTTTACCTGATACACTCTTTGTCTCTTAGAGCAATCTTGTTCATCGTACTCGTCCTTACAGTTGCTTCTTCCATCGCACATTACTGATAAGGGGAAACAGCTGCTGCCGTCGCATGGGAAAAATCCTACACTGCAACTAGGCGTACCTGGTTCATTTGGCATGTACTGATCTCTACAGTATGCTTCGTCCGTTTGGTCAGGGCAATCTGCAACACCGTCGCACACCGACGATCTCTACATTGACAAAATAAATTAGTACTATTCGAAAACAGTCACAAACTTTAGTGGAATTTATAATAATTTTTAGTATTAAGAATGGCACTCGGCTATATCTCGAAAAGTAAAAACTTACGATTAAAAAAATTATGAGTAGAGCAGCCAAGAAAAAATGTTGGAAATTATTTTTAAGTTTCCAAAATGGCCACGAGGGGGTGTAATAGCCATCTTAAATTTTAAAACCCGTTTTTTTTGCAAAATTTTCCTAAATTAAATATAGTAGAATTCATTGCCAGTTAGTTAGTTTTGTGACCTTTGATACTTCGTTTTAAAATGCATTGCCATTTTAGGCAGAGATAACTTCGATTATTTTTCGTTAAACACTTTTTGATCTATCTCTTAAAGGAAAGTGGTGGGGGGTGCTCGAAGATTTTAGGAAATAAATGTCAATACCTTCAAAATGGCTGAACGGATCTTAATAAGCTTAGAGTCGTTCAAAAGGGCTTTCCTTAGGCTATCAAGCGTGCCTTGAGTGGGGTGATTGCGATTTCTTACCTAGCCGCTAGAGGGCCTTTTCTAACCTAACCGCAAATACATCAGATTTTGTCAAAAAAAATTAAATGCAACGATACCACTTTTTTTTAAAAAAAAGGCATCCAAATGAGAGCCTAATACGTCAGTAAAAAACCGCATCTCGATATCTCTTACCTAACCTAAAATATAGGTAAAAGAAATCAAAGCTCGAAATAAAATAGAACTTTGGGACATTTTTTCGGAAGATGTAACATTTTCACATTTTGGTATAAACAAATGCTAAAGCTTTGCTTAGTTTACATTTATTTTTATTTGCAAACATATGGATTATTCCAATATAAGTACAGTGTATTACCTTGCTTTACCTTGAAAGTAATTGAATACACTTTCTATATTTATATTTATGTCTCAGTATGATCTACTAGATACTTATGATATTATGATAATAGGTCTGGTTGTTGTCCTTTGCAGAGTAGTAGGTGTTCCACTAGGTTCCAGAAGCATCCTTCAAAGGTTCTGGTTATGCAATCCAATTTGCTACCTATTGTCTTCATAGATTTTAATACTTGAGCTCTCTTTTAATTACTCAGGAAAATGCTCACAAGCTTTCCTTTGATCTAAAAGTTAATAAAAAGTTAACAATTTATTCGACACAAATGTAACCTTGAATTTGTTTATTATTTCAAACCAATTGCTTGCAATACCTACCTCAAACAATTTGGAGATCGTAAGTCATCTAAGGTATATTGTAATTCATTTATCTAATTGTGTTTCGGTGTATTATTTCTTTTTGTTTTCTTCATCTTTCGAAGAGATTTCGTGTTTTCATATTTTAAGTGTCATTCACCTATGAGTTTGACAGTTAGACAGACACAACATATGGTTTTGACAGTTAGACAGGTTCCATCGAAACGACGTTCCCAAGTAACGGTTCTCTGTAGATTTTTTAAGGCGTATTTACTTGCTGCTTGGCGAATATGGTTTAGATCAGAAGTTCGATTAACTGAGCTGTGATGTCAGATGGTTCTTCATGCGCTTGGACTCCTTATTTCAACTAAGTTAAGTTGGCAGCTATGTTTCGGAGGACAGTGCTGAAATTTGTTCCGCGAGTGATCAGGTTTTTCCTGTTTACGCCGTGCCGTCTTGGCGACGAGTCGAGAACGTCGAGAGGTCCGCATTCTTTGTGGAGCCTTTTCGAGGTGCCTCACCCTCATGGACTGGTTCAAATAATTAGGGTCATTATTTTATGATATTTTTGTTACGTTTAGGTATTTCGACTCTAACAAGTGCCATGGAGGCTGCCTGTAGGAGCTTTTGCTGAGTTATTGGAATCCTACCTCCACGTGAAGAATCGATGTTCCTGTTGCTTTCATATTGCCGATCCTTGGAATTGACGAATATTGATTCTGAAGAAGTCTCTAGGAAGGACACTATTTCTTTTGTTCCACTGACTATTACTAGGCATAGAACCCTATAGATTGTTCTATCGGTAAGATGATAAGCTAGTTAGGTTATGAGTAATCTTTTCAATGTTAGATATTTATTTTTTTTTGCTAAGACAAACAATTGTTTTTAGGGTCCTCTCCACGGTTACCGCTCTAGCTCACGTATATCGCTTTGCTTTGATTGCGATATCTATCTTTGCGTGTTTTGGGTTAAAACCACCACTTGCGTGTTATGCCTTTGTTGATTATCATCGGCTGGGAGTTGTGTACCAATGCAATGTTTGGAAAGATCAAGTTATGATCTGCAGTGCTTTGGAGATGCATGTATCATATATTATACTAATACTGGTATTTATTTGAAGAATATTTTAAGATTAAGAATACCTATTTCATGATTTGTAAGTAATATAATTTACCTATTTGTATAGGCTGTCTTGGCAAATTTAGATTTTTTACAGATTGAGTGATTATACACACGTCTTATTTTATGTCCTTGTGGCAGAATAAAATTCATGAATTTTAAACCCTGTGCGCTATATACCCACATCATTTTAGTAACCTATTGATTGGTACAACAGGATATTTGCCTAACAGTTGGATTTCACTCAATTGTCAATAATAATCAATATTATGTAAGCGCTTTTTTTCTTATTGCTTATTGTTATACCTGTGATCTAAGTTGGACTGTATAATTGATTTTTAATCGCAAGGGATCCTATTCATAGTAGGGAAAGAATAAAGTATTTATTTTGAGGAAATATTATGCCTTATTGAAAAGCTCCTCCAAAAATTACTTTTCAGGATTTAATAACATTGTAGATTTTTCCTAGTTGTCTCAATTAACTAGCTCTCCACTGCATTACTGGCTGCCGTTCGCATCTATTGGTAAGTATACTAAATGGGTTTAGGAAATATTGCCATAAAGACCCGTTGACGGGTCTGTCCGTAAGACAGAGAAAAAAGCCTGGAAAAAACGGGTGTTAGTTCGTTGGCGCAGTTCTTTAACACGATGGCAGGTATTCTGCCCGGTCCTGATGCCTTCTGCGTATCCAGTTCTTTAAGGATTTTACGAATATCACGGTGATGAAACTTAACTTCTGCCATGGTAGTGTTGATGTTCGATATGGTGTGGAGAGCCTTGCCTTGGGGGACGTCTAAGCTAGAGTGTGATGAAAACATTTTGGCGAGCATGTTTGCTTTTTCCTTGGATGTAGTCGCCGTGATGCCACGTTCGTCTGTCAAAGGTGAGAGATACGTTTTTGTAAAGTTATTACTTACTGCCTTTGCTACCGACCAGAAATTCCTGGAGCCACTGGGGCATTGCAAGTTTATTCCTGATCCTTTGATTGTGTTTGTCGTTAGTTTCGTCGATCACACGTTTGCATTCGTTTCTCGCTTCGACAAAATAATTGCGATTTTCAGCGGTCTGATTTTGCTGCCAGTACTTGTAGGCTTGCTGTTTCCTACCTACAGCTCTTTCGCATCTTCTGTCGATCCAGGGCGTTCCTTTTGACGGTAACTTGATGGAATTTGGGATGTATGCTTCCATTCCTGAGGAGATTACTTGCGTAATCTCTTCGCAGCAGACTGGCCAAAGCAGACGTCGAGCCAAGGAAAATCTAAGTAGAACTCCCTTAGATCGTCCCAGTTTGCGGAATTGTAATGCCAGATTTTGCGAGGCAATGATGGATCCTTCTGTAGAGGTGGCAATTCACAAACCGTTGTAATAAGTTCGAGGTCGGAAGTACCTAACCCAACTAACATTTATGGTGGCAGACACGTAACTGCTGCTATCAAAGCCACTACAAAGTGGACGGTGGCCATCGGCGGCTACGTCGTATATTCGTAGCTGCTAACTGCGACCAAAATGGGGAAAGATTTTGAGTAGCCGGGTAGTGTCTTGGGCAGTTTTTGCCACTAAAAGAGTTACTATGATGTGTTACTATAAAGTAGCCTACTGGTGAATGCGAATTATCTGTTACGAAGCTGTCTAGTCGCGAGTTCGTGGCAGCCAAGTGTTGTCCACCGATATGTGGAACTTTCGTTAAACTGTTAAACTTTATTCGCAGCGCCCTCTTCATGCAATTTCACACTTCATAAAAATAAATGTCATGATGGAACATAATTATGGAAGCCATTATTATTTTTTTGTTATTTACCATGCGATTTTAAAGCCTTTTGTAGGTAAATTCCAAAACGCAATCGACTTTACTGAATAAAATAGTGGGTTTATATGACAAAATTTTCGAGCGCCTCTCAAAACATTTCAAATTATTATATTATTTGCAATAGAAACTCATGTAGTAATAAAAAAAATAATAATTTGCTTGAAACTGGCGTGAAACTTTAAAATATTAGTCCACCGTCAAAAATAACAAAATTACTAAGGAAAAAAGCTTTAGTTTATGTATATTTAGCTTGAAAACGCAAAATGTTTGAGCCATTTGGCTGTTCGTCTGAAAAGTCATGAAAAAAATATGGCCGTTTAATCCGAAAAATGCTTTATAGTTCCATATGCTTCCACAAAGTACCAGAAACAATAATATATTAGGCCAACCCTACCCGTTTGGAACTTTAAAATCTTCGGATTGATAAAGTGACAATTGTAACTACCCAGAGGCGACTTTATAGAAACAATAACTTTATAATCTAGAGATAACGATACCCTAAATAATTTCTACCCGAGTACCCGAAGCTATTACCCGGGTACCACCCGTTACCCGAAAATGACCCGTTATCCGAAAATTACCCGAGGATGAACCCGTAAAATGTAGGGGTAACGCATTTTCCGATACTACATTAGTAATTAAATTGGTTATCCTAACCTTGGCGAGATTGGGGCAATCTGCTTCTCCTTTTAAAACAGTCTGTTATGCGAGCCTGGGAATGTAAACTCATAGTTGAAGTTCCAGAATCTTTATTTTGTGTTTGTTCTTTATCTGTGTTTAGTGTGCTCCCAATATTTCCACATTCACGCTTATGAACACCAAATAAATGTTTGTTCATTGAACTTGTTGAGCGACCATACACAATTTTAGCATCGCACAAATTACAAATCACGTGAGACTTCTTTGCTGCCAGAAGTGGAAACTCTCCTACACTGCCGAGCGTTTACGTTTTTCGGACATTTTGTAAGTTATTTAACAGTTATAACACGGTCCCGAACCCCGACCCGAGCCCGAATTCAAAATCAACAGCCGGTCGACTACACGGCGTGATATCCAGCAGACGAACTACGAATATCTACAAACAAACGAAACGTGGCTAACAGGCTAAAGCCTGCTAAAGGTAGCAATGATGTCATCGCTCGACGAAATTCGATGATAACCAATCCGGTTTTTCGGAGTAAAATATAAATATTATAGGGTACCTAGGTAAAATGTTCGGGTCACAGTTATCCTTTCGGATAATGAGTGTTATTTCGAGTAGCGGGTAATATTCGGGTATCGGGTATTAAGCAATCATACCCGAGCTCTAGAATTATTTCGGGTACCCGGATACCCGTTGTTATCTCTAATAATGACCTAGGAAGGTAGCAGTAACCATTTTGCTACTTTCAATGCTACTATAAAGTAACAAAAACTTAATGAAGGCATTATGGTAGCACTTGTCAGTGACCGCTACTTCAAAAAGTTACTATAAAGTTTTTGATCTTTTATGGTGTCATATTCGAAGATTCGGGTAGTTCTAGCCACTTTTTTTAAATTATATGTTTGCCACTTGCAATCGAGGTGTTTATTTTCCACTTTTATGGTAGGTAGGCATTAACCGGTCACTCGAAATATACTTCAAAGTGACTATTCCTTATAGAGTAACATTTTAAGTGGCAGGGTGGGTCTAGGAACTATACTTTAGGGGTAGTGACATTTTAAAAAGGACTGGGAACTATATTTACTAGTTGGGAATGGCAGACCAACTGTAATTGTGTACTGGTCAGGATTGGTGGTTAGAAAAAGATCCAGGAGGACGGCGAATTCGAGTTGGTTCGTCTACAAGTTGAGTAAGCCCGCAGCTAATTTTGCATGGCGTAATTAATAGTTTAAATGAACCGTCCAATAGCAATGTTTGTAGAAGAAACACGACTATGTCAGAAAGCGCCCTCTAGCGGCTAGGTGAAATCGCAATCACCCCACTAAAGGCGCGGTTGATAGCTTAAGGAAAGCCCTTTTCAACGACTCCAAGCGTATTAAGATCCGTTGAGCCATTTTGAAGTTATTGAGTTACTTATTTTCGAAAATGTTTGAACACTCCCCACCAGTTTCCTTTAAGAGATAGAGCAAAAAGTGTTTAACAAAAAATAATCGAACTTATCTCGGCCCTTAAATGGCAATGCATTTTAAAACGAGGTATCAATTTAACGGTCACAAAAATAACTTCTGAAATTAATTTTTCTACTTTAATCTACAATGAAAATTGCAAAAGAAAATCGCAAGAAACCAATGTTTTTGTTTAAATTAAAAGTCAAATTATTCAAAATGTCTTTTTTGCTTCAAGTAGACTATTGTCTTAAAAAAATTCTCAGAAAGAAAGTCAGGGCTTTTATGGGTGGATCGACGATATTTGTCGGTAAACATATTAATTTTTTGTAGGTTAGGATGCCATTTATTAATAAATAAATGGTTAAACTTGGTACTTTGACGTTTTCATGCAGGGTTTGTGAAAGCACGTGCCGTGCATTTGTCAGTAATTGTCAATATTTTTACGCTTTTTAAAACGAAATATATTACAAGAAAACCAGTGTTTTTCTTTAAGTCAAAAGTCGTTATTCTAAATGTCTTTTTTGCTTCAAGTAGACTATGCTCCTAAAAAAATCTCAGAAAGAAAGTCAGAGATTTTATGGGTTCGTTTTAATTAGACTAAAAGAAGACAAACATAGGTAATAATACAATACGTAAATCAAATAATATTAGATAATATTAAAGGAACAAGCCTTGGAATATCACTTGAAAAATTATATATTACTCTCTCTCTCTTTGAGGTATTATACACTTTCTCATAACTCGCTCTTCGATAGTGGAAACAACTTGTTGGAAAAAATTGCAAAAAGACTAGAAGGAAATGTTAAATTTAATTGTGTGCCAGTTATTCCTAGTTTATAAAGTTCCATTATCAAATATCCAAAAATTTCCACATAATGCCTAACACTCTCAACATCAATTGTAATGTATCATAAAAAAAAAGGTTTAGGAAAAATATTGGCAGTACACTGATTTTCAATAAATAATTTTGATTTTATAATATCTCTTGATAGAGTACAAAGTAAAAAAAATAGGCGTAATTCCTTGCGAAAAACTTGTATGATAAGCGTTCGTGTTTTATGTGTGTGAATTTCATTTTTTCTCCCGTTTATCACCTACAGAACAAGGTCATTTTGTTTTTTTATAGTACCTTATCTATGTGACATAAAAATAAATAAACATGCACTGAAGTTTTTGAGAACTATATATGAGAACAATTTTTCGCCTTCTGTTGAGCAGGAAAGCAAAACATAGGTTGCATCAACAACGTATACTTACAGGAATACAGCTGCCATCGTTTACACACTTAAACTGATCAGGAAGGCATGCCCCAGGACCTTCACAATGCTGTTCGTCTTCTCCGTTTGGACAGTCGTAACTGCCGTCGCATACCCAAGATGACAGAATACACTGCCCCGTACTGCAACGAAACTGGTTGTTTCCACAAAGACTATTTGTAGGCCTACAAAAATACAACACTCTAAAGTTCGATTTTATACTTTTAACATAATAATTTCGCAACTCTTCTAAGCCAGACACGAGGGAAGTCGGGGAAATATATATATCTTCAGCTAAAGTGTCCAAGAACAGGGAAATTCTCATTCCGAGGACAGATAACATATACGTCATTCACATTAGTTCATACCCAGCAACAGCCTATTCACCCATCATAGTCCACCTGCCTCCATTCCTGTTTAATTGTTTTGTTACCATCTCAATAGCATCCTGAGTTGCAATTATTATACTTTATTAAATTTATAGCTGTTAAGTAGCAGTTAGATATTCTAATTTATTATTCCGCAAATAAACTATTATATTGGCATTTCTAGCAATTTCATTAAATGAATATATTATTTTTAATAATGTTAAATTAATCTTGAATTACATCCTATTTGTAACAGTGAAATCTCTAAATAGAAAAATGTCTTTTAAAAAGAATTTTCGGCGGCCACCACGCCGGTTTTTCCGATATCACTTTGTATTTATATGTTTATTTTATTAAGAAATCTAATCAGTGTAATTTTTTAATAATCAAGGTTATTCAGAAAATTTTTTACATTTAAGACAGTTGTTCACACATGTTATTTATTGCCTGTCAATATGTTTTGCTACTATTTTTTAAGCCTGCAATTACTTACTTTTTAGTTGTTGGAATTAAAACTGGTGGAACAGAAGTGATTTTATAACACTCTTGCTCGTCGCTACCGTCTCCACAATCATCAACTTCATCGCATTTCCACCAGAATGGTATACAACGGTCATTATGACATTTGAACATCCAATCTTGACATGTGCGATTCTGAAATATGGCGGAAAAAAATATTTTTATAATATAAACATAGATCAACTAGTAGATATTTTAAATACATTGCATTTTTTAATGCGGATCGTAGGGGTTTAGATGTTAACTGTTCAAACCCACGTTAGGTCCCGTTTTATTAGAAATGGAGCAAACTTGACACACGAAAATTTTAGAATTTAAAGATTGCGTTAATTTGTCAATTAGTCCAAAAATACATAAAAATGCATTTTTTTTTGGAAAACAGTAATTTTTTTTACACCCTTCCATTTTTGCCTTTGAAAAGTTTAAAAATTGACGGTCACAAATTTGTATTTTAAAAACTGTCCATTTAAGCTGTTAGTGAACGAAGTAAATAGTTTAAAACTGTATAAGAGGAATGTCTTACCAAGAAGTTGATGACCATTTTGCAGTATCTTATGCAGATCATTCAATACCTAGTAATACGACTATTAGAACCCGAACTAACCCCAATCTACTGTAAATTGCATTGCTTGTATGAAAGCAATGCATAGAACTTATTCGTCGTAATATTTGTAATACCCGTATATGTTTATCAATTTTGAATTTAAAAAAAAATGTCCATTTACGATGTTAACGCACGAATTAAAATTGTTTCAAATTATAGAAAAGGAATCTCTTAACAAAAGATTGGCGACAATTTTGCAGCAGCTTAGCTAGATCGTCCCGTACCTGGCAAGACGATTAGTAGAACCGAAACAAACCCCAATTTACGGCAAATTATATTGCTTGGATGGAGGCACTGTATAGCACTTATACCCATATAAAGTTATCAGGTTTCAAAATTCCTTAACTTGTTCAATTGGCTAGCTAAGAACTACACAACAGACAGATTATAGTTTTAAATGCCAGACTAAAATATAGGGATTTTCAAGGCCACGAGGCTTCTCGAAACTGAGGCCGATACCAAGAGTAAAAGAAGTCACGAACTCACTAACTTATAGGATCTCAAAGCTTTAAAAAATATCTTGTGTAGTTACGGATCAAATCTCCATTACCATCCTATATAGACCAACATAGTGTATGTGTTATTAGCGGAATCCATTAAATTTAAATGGCATTTTATTCGTTTGAACCGATACCAAGACTAAACTGAAACCGAGACCAAAGCAATCGCGGTCTCGAAGCTGGACATTCGAGACAAAACATTTTGTTGCCCGACCAAGATCAGTCTCGCGAACCCCTACTAAAATACTTACAGATACTAGGTAATTTATATATGTATGGTACTATACCGTACTATGATAAAATATTCATGCGTATATTTAATAGACACGTACCTTTGGAAGAAATCCATTGGTTGGAGATTTTGGTATCTCTGGTTTGGCAGTAGTGCAATTCCGTTCATCTTTTCCATCTGGACAATCTTTATCGCCATCACAGACCCACGTTTTGAAGATACAACGATTGTTTGGCGGCCCACACGAAAACTGAGACTCATTACAGGTGTTATTGGAACAATCTGATTCATCAGAACCATCCCTAAAAAAACATACAATTATGGATTATGGGAATAATTTTATACATAAAACTAAATACACAAAGTCATGTCATAACATCAGTTTAATTTAAAATAGGTTACATTTCATTCATACAAGAAAAATTGACTACTGCATAGAAGTGCAAGGAAATTTGTCATGTTTATTTATTTAACGAGTTTCTTTTCGTTACATAAATATTTAAACAAGAAATAGGTCTAATTCATTTGTGTTAGCATGGGCTTTAGCATCAACTGTCAAACATGGACACAAACGACTCAAAAATGTATACAAAATTAAAAGGAAAACAAAAAGAAAGCCCAAAATTTAGTTTTTTAACAAATATCTCCGGAAGAAATCGAAATTTCTCAGCGGCGTTTGATTAAGCACTAAATTACGCAACTTTGCCCTAATTAAGTCGACATCTTATCTCTTACTGTTTTCAAGATAACAATGCTCACAAACTAGATTTGTATCACCCGATATATGTCGGCGTCAAATACTGAAATTGGCCAATACCTAGTTAGTTCAGGTATTGCCAACAACAGTTAACTTGGTCTCAAGTCTGTTTTAATATTTCTTAGCGTATATATCGCCTGGCAAGAATTAAAGACTAGACAGATGAACTTTTTAAACAAAAAAAAATTATAAAAACGAATAAATACCAGGCGCGGCTCGTGGGTTTATTAGAAAGTGGGTCAAATCTAAGTGGACAGAGGGGGATGCCAGAATAGCGCCGAAGGCGAAATATTTTCAGGGTAGCACGCCCAAAATGTCCTTTTTACGTTGTTTTCTTTAGAAAAAATAACCAAATATATTTATGGGTAATTATAAATAAAACTAAAATACTCCATAATATTCTTAAGATAACTCTCTCACCATTTATATAGCTATGTGTTTGTTAATCAAATCGATTCTTCTATCCTTCATATAAGTGTTTGCAAACGCAATGCGTATGTCGATATCAGCCAATTAATATCAGTTTTTCTTTGTCTAACCCGTAACCCAAATGTCTTGCAATATAATATTTGCTCCCTCGGAGCGGTTCGAGTGTGTTTTCATAAAGGCCCGGCAGCATGCGAACCTGCGAGCGCCAAAAGCACTATCATTGGCCGGCCGTCGACAATTTCGTCAACTATGTGTCTCTTTTTAACTCCTTAGAAAGCGCGTATCTACGCGCTCCGTCTTGGTTTCGGTTCTCTAATTGCCGTCAAAAAGCCATAAGGTGAATTTAAAATACGACCGGGCATCCAGCATCAACTTGACAAATTGGGGAGTTTTCTCATGAAAATGCATTCGCACTTTTTTAAAAATCCGCTGATACTTAAAAGAAAACAAACTTAAATTAAAATTAGGTGGGTCATTGACCAAATGACTTTACTGAGAAGCTGCGCCTGATAAATACCCGTGGTCGGTGTCGTCGTTTTTATTCACTCGTCCGTAATATCGATGATTTTAACGTGTTTAAGTTGGTGTTTGATGTGCTTGTCATGTATAGGGTTATCCAACGAGAACTAGACAGGGCGATTTTTTTGACATTCCCTGTACTGTAAAAAAAAAACTGAAATAGCCATCTTATGTAATTTTCTCCCGCGAATTCGGACATGGTCAGCAAAAAACAATTGAACAGTAAATAAAAGTGCTAGGGGTCACTTTGATATTTTTTAAATGGAACACCCTGTATATTACTACATTTTTGGACTCTCTAGAAAAATCTAAACACATTTTGTGTATAATATCCTATACCTATCTTTAGCAGTTTACCAAATATTGACAGTTGAAAGTCGGGCATTTTGACACTTTGACAGGCTCTAAAATCTAAACCGCACGAGATCAAAGAAAACGGTTTGCACATTCCTATCTTGGGTTTTCATAAACTATCGAATGATAGGTTCTTTGAATTTAACCGAAGGTTTAAAAGTTTCGGTTAATTTTATCCGCAGGTTAAATTCGAAGATACTGTCATTCGATAGTTTATGAAAACTTAAGATGGGAATGTGCAAACCGTTTTTTTTTTATCTTGTGCGGTTTAGATTTTACAGCCTGTCAAAGTGTCAAAATACCAGACTTTCAACTGTCAATATTTGGTAAACAGCTAACGATAGGTATAGGATATTATACACAAAATGTGTTTATATTTTTCTAAAGAGTCCAAAAATGTAGTAATATACAGGGTGTTCCATTTAAAAAAATATCAAAGTGACCCCTAGCACTTTTATTTGATGTTCAATTGTTTTTTGCTGAACGTATCCGAATTCGCGGGAGAAAATTACATAAGATGGCTATTTCAGTTTTTTTTTTATAAAAGTACAGGGAAAGTCAAAAAATCGCCTCGTCTAGTCCTCGTTGGATAACCCTGTGCCAGTGTGTGCGTAAGCGTGTCGTGCATGTAACTATATAAAAATAAGTACAATTTAATTTGGTTTTGAGGTGAAAGATGACTGAAAATTCAATATATCTGCTGAAGAAACAAGTCCCCCCGTTTTTTTAAGGCAGGAATTTGGAATATTTTTGTCAGCAATTACTGTTTACTTTGGTGATATATTTTTACGGATTCTCCGCTGGTCGAATTTGATTTGGAATATCCTTTTTTTTGTACCTTCTGCTTTTTGCAATTGTGGTTTCTCTGGGCATAAAATTATACATTACATTCTCGTTTTGAATAAATCTGAACACGACCGGACTGCATTTGTTTGTTTAAGCAATTAAATTGACTTTGACAGAGATAATTGATGCAAACCTTTAGATCGTCAGAAACAATATGGAAAAATTTTATTTTAAATGTTGTGCAAACAAAACATTCGGCATTTACTATTGCCCGAATTGCTTTGGAGTATTTCATCCAAGTTGCCTGGAAAGAGACTGGGAGACCCACATCAAAATAGGAAGTCACAGCATCTAGTGCTAAAAGGAATGTCAGGAAAAGAGTTCAAGTAATAACAAGCCACTGCACCGGGCTGTTGAGCAACTGGAAAAGCTTTAAATGAAAAATCATTTGTTAGAAAAGCAAAATACAGAGGCGGAGCAAAGGTTGGAGAGTATAGAAACTGGAAGGAAGGGTGTTATTCAGAATATACAGGACGAGGTGACTCGTTTGCGGAAGGAAATTGCCAACTTGAAGAGTTTGTATAAGAGAGAAGGAAGAAAGACGCAAGATTTCGAGGAAGAGGTTGATGAAACTTGTAGACAAAAAAATTCTGTCACATGTTGAGAGTGCGAATAAGTTGAATGACGAACTAAGGGAATTAAATGTCATTAATTGTCTCAATGAGAATATTGGAAGATGAGGGTCGTTTGAATTATGTAGAATTGGAAAAACTAGAGCCGAAATGCAGGTTTTCAGACAACAAAAAAATGACACACTGATAGTAGCGACCAAATACATAGCTACATCCCCAATATTAAAGAGTGTTAATTTTTCTACAGACATTGCAGCAACATAGTTCTAAAAGTCCACATCCACACACAAATCATGTTGATAGCGTTCTTCTTCTAATTGACGATTTTGGAAAAAGACTATAACCCTCTGCCTAACATTTTAAATGACAGACTAAAGGATCCCCCACACCGGCGCGAATTTTTAGCGACGCGATTTTCCAGCGGTGGAAAAAATGCTAGCGGCACGGCAGCGAAAATAGATATTCACACCAACGCGGTTGGTTCGTCGCATTGCCTTGTTGAAGAAAATACTAGATATAGGTGAATATGGGAAAAACAGTGATGAGGGCATTTTTGAAACTTCCAATATGGGAAAAAGATTTGAAATCCAAACTCTAAACCGCTTCCTGGGCATGATAATTCTTTTTCCTATGTATTAATCGAAGATGAGGAACTTCTTTCAAGCCATACCTGAAAAGACCCTACCCATATCGACAGTCACGTGTAGACATTCGCAAAGAAAATTACAACACAAGAATATGCAAAGCACGAAGGTTAGTTGAAAATACATTTGGAAATTTGGCGCGAAAATTACGAATATGTTACATACCAATTGGCATCTACTGATACTACTATTCTAATAGTAAAAACAGCTTGCCTATTATTACCTACATAACTTTTTAAGAACAGAAAAGGGTGAAGATACAATATTTTATGATTTGAAACCGCTAACTATCTTTAAATGACTTCCAAAACCCGAGTAAAAAAACCAAGACGTGTAATTTCCTTGGCATTTAAAACACGTGAAAAGTTTTTTACTTATTTATCCTTTGCATTAATATTATGAAACAAAATTTTCTGCGGAAAATACTAGAAAATTAAACATGCATAAATTTACCATTTTATTTTAAATCTGACTATCTGATCCTAAATTTCATCCTTTTTTTCTTATATTGTTATAATCTTCGTGATTTAAATCATATGCTATTAATTTAAAAATCCCAAATAATTTTCCTTATAAAGTCATTTTCTAATTTTCTAATCACGCGAAACTGCAGCGGCAGCGGTAAGAATCGTGCATGCAGCGTCACAGAAAAACGACGCTGCACTGCCGCGACTATAACGGAAATCGCGCGTACTGGTCTGAATACGTCCATAAGCCGCCGTATCTATTGTTCCGTCGCGGTGTCGCGACGGTTGCGGCAGCGGCAGTTTCGCACCGGTGTGTGGGATCCTATAAGCTGCAGGTAATTTGCAAGTCATTTGCAAAATTTAAAGAAGTAGTCTCATGTGTGGAGCCACAGATAAAAGAGTTTACACACTCAGATTATGTAATAGTCCTTGCCGGGATAAATAATACTGACATTCGTTGAGATGATATAACACTATTAACTAATACATGTTTTCATACTAACCTCATCATATGTACTATACCTGTTAATAATAATAATTATAATATTGATGATTTCGCTTCTAGCGGTCGTAATACCAAACATGTGAATGAAAAAATTCTCAAAGCTGTTTCGAATCTTAAATTATATACAACACATATTGATGCTATAGATACAATGAAAAAATTTAGATAAGGGATTTTATTATAAATAGTGTATATTTAAACAAACAAGGCCTCTTCAAGCTCTCTCACATATTGCATAATTGTATAGAGGATTTTAAAAATAAAAATACTACAAACTTGAGGCAGATTGATATTGAAGGCTCTTTAATGCCTGAAAGGTTTAACTCCTCTAACATTTCTTCTGCAGAAAATAGTGCGACTGAGGATCGGAATACTGCAAGTTCTTTTTTAGGCTAAACCTTCGCAAACTAAATTATTTATCTGTATTTTTACTTAATATACAAACTGTGCGTAATAAAATTGATGACCTTACTCTTCTTCTACATTCAAATAGTGCTCCTGCTGTTTTATTATTGACGGAACACTGGCTGAAACCTAATGAACCATGTCATATCCCTGATTATAACGTTATTGTCTCTGTATATACAAGGAAAACTTTGACGCATGAAGGTACAATTGTTTTTACTCATAAGGATGTTTGTCATACATTTCCCATGGTTGGTGTGAACAAATTAGATTTTTTGCTTATGGAGGGCGAGTTTGAATTTTCAGTTGTTTTCAGTAAGCAAAATGATTTATTTATTGTATGTATTTATCGACCGACAGGAGGTGATATAAATGAATTCTTCAAGAGATTGGTGACTTTTGTCCTCTCTCCCTATAACTGCAAAGGTCATACTATGTGGTGATCTCAACATAAATTACCTTGATAAAAGCTCCTTGGAAACTTCACAACTGAAGAATATATTCGCCACTTTGAATTTGAGTATGATCGTAGAGCAATCTACTAGAATAACTTCCCACTCTAACACTCTCATAGACTATATGTGTGTAAATTTTATTGATTAAGTTCAGTTTGATTCTTATGTTACACCGTCGGGCATATCTGACCATGAAGCGGTGGTTTCTGTATTTTCTCTGTCTGATGGAACTAAGCATGGGAGTTGTAGATATGGCAGAATTTATAGTTCCTCTAATTTTAACATATTTAGAAGCCTAGCAAGCGAGCTGAGCTGGTCTAATATTTCTAATTGTTATGATCCTCTGTCACGATTCAATGAAGTGATAGTCAAAATCTTTAATGATAGTTTCCCTGTACGCAAAATAAAGCAGAGAAAAACAAAACCATGGATAACATCTGGAATTAAAATCTCAGCAACCAGCCTTCGTTGTTTACATACAATTAAAAAATTTACTACTGACACCGGTTTTCATGAGCATTTTTATAAATATCGAACTATTTATCGTCAAGTAGTTAAATGCGCAAAGCAAGAATATTATATGCTTAATTTGCATTATTGTTCTGTAGCAGAGAAATTAACGCCTATTCGCAGCACTCAGGATCCACTTGCATATCTTAAGAATTCTCTACCAGACTCCTTTTATTTATATCACACAGATACTGCCGAAATAAAAAAAAAGTAATAAAAGGTATCAAAAATAAAACCTCTTCAGGTATCGACGCGACGGAATCAATCTGAGAGTGTTCGAGAGCATTCCGGATCACGGTCTGAATATTTTATCAAGTGCAATAAATTCGTCTTTCGATAGTGGGATTTTTCCTTGCTGCCTGAAGACTGTCATTGTTAGACCTTTGTTTAAGGGCGCTGAGTCGGACAACCCAGCCAACTTTCGTCCGATCTCTATACTTCCAACCCTATCCAAGACTATTGAAAGACTTGTTAAGGATAGAATTTCAGTTTATTAACCTTCATGATATCTTGGTTGGATGCCAGTTCGGTTTTCAATGTCGGAAAGGTACTGTGGATGCAATGTTTCATCTTTTGGATAATTTTTATCTATGACTAAATGAGGGGAAGTTTGCCGTATCGGTGTTTTGCGACTTCTCTAAGGCGTTCGATTGTGTTAATCACGCGATACTCCTGCGAAAGCTGTCCTGCTATGGGTTTAGGGGTGTGGTGCTGGAGTGGTTTACATCTTACCTCTCTGATAGGAAGCAGCTAAAAATCAAAATTGCATATCTGATATTCTTACAATTAAGCACGGAGTCCCCCAGGGCTCTGTTTTGGGCCCCTTGCTCTTTCTCTTATATATCAATGACCTAGCTGCACTCAAAATACAGGGCAGGTTTACTTTGTTTGCCGATGACACCTCAATTCTGTGGTTGGGCAGAGATGCTCATGTTCTGATCCAGACTGTGTCTCTTGATTTGGGGGAGGTTCGGGACTGGTGCAGTGCCAACTGTTTTAGTTTTAATTTGACTAAAACCAACATACTCACCTTTAAGTTTGATATGACAGGTGGCATTCATTGTTCTGTTGCAAGTAAAGACTGTCTAAGGTTTTTGGGTCTCTGGATAGACAATAAACTAAAATTCAGTGAACATATATATGGTCTGAGTTCGAAGGTAGCTTCTGGCTGTTATGCTTTGCGAATTGTTTGGAATGAGCTGGGTAGTATCATTGCAAGAATTGTCTACTATTGCCTTATTGAATCCCATTTGAGGTATGGCATACAGTTTCGGGGATTCTGTAGCCTGACTTTGTTTAATTCTGTGTTTGTGCTCCAGAAGAGGCTCATTCGCTATATCTGTAAGGCCAATTCCAGAGCTCACTGTAGACCACTGTTCATTGAACAAAACATTTTAACACTGCCATGTTTGTTCTTAATTATAAACGATTTAGGGGCATCATATCAATACATAAATATGAAACTAGGTATAATAATCAATTGTCCCTACCTGTCCCAAAATTCACACTGACTAAGAACTCTCACATCTATGAAGATAAAAAAATATATAATCACCTGCCTCAAGCGGCTAGGGATATGAGAGGACATTCAAAAATTTGATAAAGAAAATTTTATTGCAAAAGGCATATTACAGCCTAAGTAAATTTTTTGAAGATGCCTCGTAGGTTTTTTATTTTTCCGTTTAGTATATTTTGGTGTATAATTGTGGTTGTCTTGCTTTAGTACCCTTCCTTATTTGTGCACTGGTTCTTTATAATTATATTTTACCCTTGACTATGTTTGCTTGGATATTAAATTTTATACATTGAATATTAGTTATTACGGAAGCTTTGTCATTGGATATTATTCTTGTGGTAAAAAAACGATATTTGAAAAAAACGATATTTGATTTGATTTGGTTGAATAGAGGTTTCAAATAAGGTGAAAAAAATGGTTGGTACCTTTCCAATTTTAAGTTTAGTTATGTCGGAACATTCTGAATTATTTTACAAGAAAGTTGATCAGTATTATTCAAATAAAAATAAAAATATACATTTTGGAGTGGTGTAAGAATAGTCATAATACTGCTCAATCAGGTAGCTTCGACGTTTATTTGAAACAGACCAGTCAATACAGACTGACTGAGACGACTAGTCAAACGCTGAATGTTCGCAGTATAGAGAATATTTAACCTAGTGGTAACGCACGGTGTGTGAGACCGGACTGCCATTTAAATACGCATATTAACTGGTCGGGGTAGCTTAAAGACTGAGGTTACTAGTACTTTCCTGGATCATTACCATTAATTTTTGAATCACCAGGCAGTGTGTTAGGGAATAACTCTCCGACGATTGTAATTTTTTCTGTTTTGAATACAATAACCCCGTATTCTTTCCAAAATTAAAAATGTGCCATTGTAATAAATTAATGTTTTAAAGATGTCAAGTATCAAATTTTTAGTAGGTTTTTAAATTGTTATATTTTTGATATAAGTCACTCCTTAAGATTTTTAAATAAAGAAAATAGTAAATGTTTGTATTTCTAAATAATGGAAGATTGTTTTTTTGATAGATTGTCTTTAAAATTTGCCTTACTACATTCATTTATCCTATTAAATTTAAAAAAAATACGTTTTTACTTGATGACTACGTGGTCTAAGATCAGGGTGTCCAACAATGTAGCAAACGGTGCTGTGCAAGGTTATTAAAGAGATAAGTGTTATTTTGCAACAAGCATATTGTTGATGACTTAGTAGCAATTAGAAGTTTTTGGTCAGAGATATTGTTGTGTGAAATTAAATCTCTTAACATACACCATAGTATGAATTAGAATATTACATATTTGTAATGTAAATCTCTGTTATGCAAGTTACGTCAAAAGGTATTTACAGAAACTATACCTGCAACTGAAAGGCTAATACTAACGTTACGTTACCTGGCTATAAGATTTCTATACTAGCCTGATGTATATTTTTAAAATATCAAAGCAACTTATGTCCATAATTACACCTAGAGCTGGCTTTGATTCTAGCTGAAGGCCTTCAAAAATTCGTCAGGATAAATAAAATAAACGAATTTCAACCACGTTAGCTCTGCGCCTGAGCAAGCTAAATGTATGCGTATACATCTGCGAGAGAAGACAATAAATAATAACACATTTAACCATTGTTAAATTTTTTCAAGGTTCCTGACTTTGAAATGCCACTTTAGGAGAGCATTGGCAATTTCCCTGACCATGCTTAATATTTCTTGGTATTTCCAGGGCGCTGACAACTCTTATCATGTGATAATATAATGAAGAAATAGGTAGTTTGTTATGTTACTTTTGGAGAGAGTTACTTATATAGTGGACAAGAAACGAGAGGGGTTTCACCTGCTTAGAGGATAAGGAGAAGAGTTATTTGTAATTTAACCTAAACCCAATGTAGAGGAAAAACGGTGAACAATGTGGAAGACAACTTTTATAATTCACGCATGTGCAATTATCGTTCATCCGAAATCGCTAAAAATGTCTAGAACGTTGAAGTTTCCAACCTGAACGCAGACGGCCAAACAGACATCGGCGATCAGAAAGCCCACGTATTTGACTAGCCGACCATAGACAACGGACGTGTCCGATGAGTCTAACCCCTAACGAGAACTTAATATGAAGAAGTGATACATCGAGACTTTACTGGGTAAAACAGTTTTCAAACTATTATTTTAAAGATGTCTGTAATATACGCAATGAAGATCTTATCACGTATAGAGTGCAAAAATTCTGTTTCGGTATTGTGGATAAAACTCTGTTTTAGTTAATAAGATATCTTGCCTAGTCTCTGAAAAATATAGATAATTATTATTTCGAATGCGAAAATATACCATTACTTTACCTGCAATCTGGCTCCTCGTCACACTTCCAAGTACTGGGAATGCAGGTAACTGCACCTCCCCTGCATTGAAATTCGTCCTCTCCTTTGCAGTGAGTGGGACGATCAGGGTCGCAATTTCGTTCGTCCGAATTATCGCGACAATCATTTTCCCCATCACAGCGCCAATTTTTCGATATACAACGACCATTGTCACATTGAAATTGAGATTCGGTGCAGTTCTGACGTGGACAGTTTAGTTCGTCGGAACCGTCGACACAATCGGTATCGTAATCACATCTAGAAAATTAAAATACTTCATAGCTTTCTCTTAGAAAACCGACAATTATTAAGTTATAGTAATAATCTTGCGAGTCTTGATATATGCGGATGATACAGCCGTCCTCTGGCAGATTTCTTCATCTTAATAATCTTATAAGTATATTTTAATGATGTGATGCTAACCAACTATCGTTAAACATATTCACCAGTAGTATAATGAATTTAAAATGAACTATGAATAACATCTACTAAGAAAATAACATCTTACTTGATTTGGCGGAAAATAAGTCTTTGAGACTACACAGTGAACATAAACTAAAGTTTGAATGTCATTAAATTTTAAATTATCTTGGAACAGTTATGCGCCAGAGGTGCTCTCTATACCGTTGGAAAACTGTGAAGTATAAAATGCTTATTTTGCTCATTACTTACGTATTTACATACATCTGAGATATGGTATAAGCTTTTGCTCACACCAATTATTCAATAGTGTATTCATAGTTCAAAAAGAGCACTAAGTTATATGTGCAAAGTCGAATAAGATTTTAAACCATTGTATATTTCCTTCTCTTCATTGGTTACTTTGGAATATACGTACATACAAAGAAAAAATAAAAATTGTATCTGAAATGCTGGTATGATACCACACAAACTCATAATGTGAATCTGCCTATACAAACTTCTACAAAAAATCCATATTATATAATAGTAGAAAACTATATAACCACCAGTCTTTGACAGATTATGCGATGAGTTTTAGACGATAGGTTTTAGGGTAGGAAAATCTTGTTATTGGTTGTGTTTTTTATAATTGTGTGACTAATCTGCATCATCTTTTTTATTATTGACAAAAAATATTAGATTTAATTTTAATTGCGATTCTTAGCAAGGTATCAACCTTAGATTGTGTATTATTTTGCCTTTTGAATGCCATTTTTATATGTGTGTTTATGCAGGAATTAAACTATATTTATTCACCGATGAGCCTTGTCAACAAGATAATGTCTTTTTGATGTGTAAACATCTTACGCGGCGGTATGAGGGTAAATCTCGGGAAAATGGATGGAAGTGTGAAATCATAACCCATGCGCAGTGATTAGGTTCTTTCTAACGCCAGAATATAGGCAATCAATTCAAAATAAGTGGTTGCCTATATTCAAGCGTTACGCGGCCGAAGTGGCATTAGATTTTCATATCGATGATGTCGATATAGGATATGTTTTGCACATCAGTGTCTCGAGTACTAGCAGACTCGCTCAATTTTTTTTTCGACAAAGCATATTTGGATTTGATTTGAAATATAATCTGAAAATCAGAGTTCTTAAATATAGCTATTTACAAAAATTCCAAATAGGACCAAATATAGATATGTTCTATATTGTTATCGAGGATTCATGTTTTACCTTACAAATATTTGGGTTTTCTCTCCACTTAAAGCCGCTTGCTCTCTTTGACATTATTATTGTCATCTTGTCAAAGTCTATTTAAAACTTGATAATTTTTGCGATAGCTTTTTACTGTTATTTGCATTTACTAACCATTTTAATTTTTAGATTTGTTCGTTCTTGACGACGGGGACAGATTTGATCCTTGAAACGTCGCGTCGACCGTTTTCCAGTTTTCTTTAGGGTTTTCAGCTTCGTTAGGGTCACTAAACTAGCATTTGTGCTGTTTACACCCTGGAGTCAAAGCAAGCGGCTCTAAGTGGAGGGAAACCCCAAACATTTGTAAGGTAAATGCATATTTACTAAATATGAACACTAGGAATTAATAGAATGCACGACTAAATAAGAATAATGTGATATCTAACAGTTATCATCACTTTCTCACTAACTAATATCATCATGAAATCAAATACGCCATGTATTTTTCGTTACGGTTAGTTCGGTATACCTCGAATAAGATAAATTCATTATTTTCCAATAGATATGTTAACGTATACAGTGTCTCACGTTTCATGGCGTTACCGAGGTTCGCGTATTTACTACTAATCCTATCTTGATAAAATTTGGAAGAATTACAAACTCCCAATAATGAATTGTTATTCTTGCCATAAGCGTCAATAAAATTACCAAAAACTAGCATTATATAGTATCAGTTATTTTTTTATTTTTAAGTATATACAGTCTGTATATTATTGTACAGGGTGATCCCCTATAACGTCGCCCCCCTTTAACTTTTTTATTTTAAGTGTCCCAAAAAAATTAAAAGTATAGTTATGTAGGTACTGAAAAATACTTTTTTCCTGCGTATAAAAAATATTGGAAAAATGAACAGTATACAGGGAAAAGCAAAAAGGTAATTTTTTTTTTCAATGGATCACCCTATTTATATGAATTTATTTTTCGATTCCTCGTAAAATTCTAAGCATATTTTATGTATAATGTTATACCTCTAGAGTTAGTAGTTTCACAGCTATAAACAGTTGAAAATCGGGACTTTAGCTACTTTTCACCTTGGTAGTAAGAAGATTATTAGAGATGGGGGTAAAATGAATTTCACATTCCTATCTTAACTTTTCAAGAGCTATCTGACGGTACTAACTGGCAGGCGGTACCATGGGTAACAAATCTGGTACCTCGGTAGGTACCATCAGTTAGCACCATCAGATAGCCCTTGAAAAATTAAGATAGGAATGTGAAATTCATTTTACTCCATCTCTAATAACCTTCTTGCTACCAACGTGAAAAGTAGCCAAAGTACCGATTTTCAACTGTTTATAGCTGTGAAACTAAAGTGTGGCAAGTATAACTGGAACAGCGGAAAGAATGCGGACAAAAAATTGGCTAACTTTAATATTTTTTGAGCATTAATATTTATACCTATTATTTAGATAAACACATAATTTAATATACTTATTAACTCATTGAAAATAAAAAGTAATATCCAAACTGGAGCTTTACTATTACTTCAACTTTAATTCATGATCTATTTTACACATTATCAATTTAAATACATTTGCGACATTTATATCTATTTGCCCGATACATCCGGCAACAGGTGCGTCAAGTTCTCCTCGTCCTTGTGACAAAGTGCATCAAGGCGATTGGCTGCAAGCCATTTTTCCTCTCTTCACTCCTCAAACGTCGCTGTTCCAAATAAGTTTGCCACACTTTACTAACTCTAGAGGTATAACATCATACATAAAATATGCTTAGAATTTTACGAGGAATCGAAAAATAAATTCATATATAGGGTGATTCAATGAAAAAAAATTAACTTTTTGTTTTTCCCTGTATACTAATCATTTTTCAAATATTTTTTATACGCAGAAAAAAGTATTTTTCAGTACCTTCATAACCATAATTTTAATTTTTTTGGGACACTTAAAATAAAAAAGTTAAAGGGGGGCGACATTATAGGGGATCACCCTGTACATCTTCGTCTAAACATACACTTTAAAAAACTTTAAGTTTTAATATTTGAATGCCTATTTTAAACATATTGCTCATTAGCTACACACGGTTTGACTTATAATATAAGAAATAAACTTCAAAACTTTCTCTAAAAGTTTAGTTAATTTTCGGAACAATTTAAATGTGGATTGGCTTAACCACAGGTTCTAAAAGAGTCATGAGTTACCATCTATTATTATATAGTTCGATATTGTTCTTTTCAACACAGCTTAACCCATGTAAAAAGTTTATTATTTGGTAATAATCATGAAAAACATGATTTTCAATATTTTGTACTGAATGCATTGAAACAATTTATAAAATAACATAATATTATCAATAAGCTAAAAATTTCAGGTAACACAGTCACGAAAATGTCGGTTATTTTTACAGGTTTTCTTAGTTTTGCAAGTAAACAGGTACCCAGTAAAATAACAGCCATTTTTTAATCCTGGAAAAACGAACAAAAGGTAAAACAATTTCTGCTTAAAAGAGTGATTACAAGGACTAATTATTACATCTATCACATCCAAATATTAATATCATACCTATCATACCAAAAATAATAGAAAAGAGCTCTTAGACTGGCACAATTTTTTGAGGGTGGTGCTCTTTTGTCCAAATGCGAATTTGGTTTTCGGAGTGGAATGAGTAGTGTTATGAGGATTCTTAAACTCAATTACAGAAGTATTCTAGGGTACAGTAAAATGTAGTCCTGTTTTACGACTTCAGCAGGACTTTTGACTACGTCGAGCATGGCATCCTCATACGTAAGCTTAAATTATATAATTTTAGCCCGAATTACTAAGATCCTGTCTAGACTAAAGATGTCAAATACTAAAATGGGGAAGAGCGGCGTCGGCGGAAAAGGAGCTTGGCGTCGGTGTTCGATTTTGCTACTATTTTGATACTAGTCTACATTAATGATCTTCATCACGCCGGGGCATAATCTACATATTTCTCTGATGACACCATTTCACATATAAGTAAGTATTATATGCAGGCGGTTCCATCGCTGCTCAGGCAGAGGCTGAACAATGGTGTTGCTCGAAAAAAATGCTTCTCAACAAAGAAAAAACCAAAATGATAGTGTTAATGCACGTTCGGATGACAATGGAGAGTGAGTGAGACTGAGAGTTCTGGGGTGCAACCCTAGATGCCAAACTACAATGGGATCCTTATATTAATGAGGTTGCTAAAAAATGATCCTCAGGTTGAGTCTCTGCAGCTGTCCTAAAAACAGCCTATTTTTCCAAATTCTATTAAGACATCTCAAGCAGAAAGGTTATTGGCACTACTCGGTTATAGAGACAATTGTAAAAGGGTTAGTTTGGGTTATATATCCTAGAAAACTTACTATTTGCCAAAAGAAACATCGACACTTTCTAGTGTCACGACTATAACTCCAGAACAAAGAACGGCTTAGTGACATCTTAAAAGGTGTCAGGACAGTCCTGGATACTGGGCGATAAGGGTTTTTATAATTCTGCAGCATACGGTATTTCATATTAGAGTAAGAAATATTCTAATGGAAAACATTTTTATATATTTGATTAATTTTTTCCAACATGAAATAAATGGTTATTATTATGAATTATTGCAATGAGCGAGATGAACCATTTCAATATTACGCTGATTTTCTTGTAGTTTATTTGGATGCAAATATCAAAACTGATTATGAATGGCGAAGTTCCTGACAAGTTCAGACCTGTGAGCCGAATCTACGAAACTTCACCAAGAGATCTCATATAGTATTTGTAACGACGATAATATTTTCGTTTAAATTCGTGCGTCTAAGTTAACACAATTTATTCATGCAATTATGTTGGACTTACCTCCAATAATGCGGCAAACACTTTCCATCTCCACAAACGTGGAACGTAGGAGGACAAGTAGAAGCACCGCATCTCATCTCATCAGAACTGTCGCCGCAATCGTCTTCCCCATCGCATTTCCATCCTTTTGGAACGCAGAAGCCGTTTCCACAAGCGAAATGATCAGAACTACAAGTACTGCTCACCGCAGAACAAGTACCGTTGTTTAAGGGAGAAGCGCCACCAGGACATAGACACGCTCCATTTTTGCTTCTGATCATACCATCTGGACACAGGCAGGTGTACCGATTTTTCGGCAACCCTACACAGATGTAAGGACAGCTGGCGTTAGCACAAGCATTTTTTCCTGAAAATGAATATTTAATAAGTTATGTTGCTTTCTCAATGTTTACTGATTTGTTTGATTTTTCTTTCTTTTTTTATTCTTCTACAAAACTACAGATTTCTCCCGGCTTCTTAAATCCACAAGGATAATTTCCATAACAACCATTATCTTAATAGTTTATATAGTAATTATTCTTCCTGAAAACATAACAAGCAGAAAGAGAACCAAGGTCTAGGTTCTCCTATGGAAAAACGCCTTTTGAACGTAAAATACTGGTCGACTCATTTTCAACTTTCAAATTACGGTACTTAATTCCTTTGCACTGAGGTCAGCAAACATAGGTTAATTATTATATCTGTATTAAATCAGTAATATAAAATTGTCAGCCATTGTATAGGTCAAATCGATGACATGTCTAAGGACATAAACCGTTTTGCATTGGGAGTTTTCAACTTATGCAGGCAGTAGGTCAGTAGTTTGGTATACAATCTTGCACTTGCATTAATTTGGTTATTTTTACAATATTTTGCTTTCAACAAGTATATTTCATTTTATGTTTTTTTTTTCAATATGCATGTTACATACTACAAAAATCGGCAGCATTGATATATTCCTCACCTATCTGTATTCCATGAGCATATACTTTTAGATCCATAAGTCCAGATGCATTCTTCATCACCACATTTATGCCTTTATAAACATCCTTGTCACTGCTATAAATAGCATTTTTCTTCCAATCATCCCAGTACATGTTATTTTTGAATATAGCAACGGCAAATGGATGGGATACGACGTCAGAACCATGTACCACATTTACAAATCCATCCCCATGTAAATCGGAGCTTCCTATGTAGTCCCTTCGCGCATCTACCCAATATATCCTGCAATTTCAAAGTATTATTTCAAAAACCATATCCTTACACCTTTTGATCTGTGTTGCTTATACAAATTAGAGAAGACGTTATAGTTTCGCATTACAATGCTAACTTGCTCCTACATATACCATGAGCGATTAGAGAAACAGAAACAAGAATCTAATTCTGGTTCTACGGGAATTAATTTTATTAATTAACCAAGACAAATAAGTACTGATTTGTTATAGTTTACGGCCATTTTCAAAACTCCCAAGCTAATCTACCTCAGCCACTCAAATCTTCAAATTTTCCGCCTATTGAAGCTGTTCCGGTTATCATGGGCAGAAGGCTGTAATATCTGGGATAAAGGATTCCAAGTTATGTGCTGCTCGGAACATGGTCTAAATAAAAAGTCCCGAAATGCAGAATACTTGATTACGACATGTATTTCATATTCAGTTGGGGTAAATCTAGTAATGGATGAACACTTATTTTTCTGACCTCATATTTAAATACAAATAATTTGAATTGGGAATTGTCTAGTCTAGGTTTGGTTGCAAACTTGTCTGGTCAAATAGGAAAACAGCGTGATTCTAGTCTATTTGCACTCAATAAACGTTTTGTAATCGGTTTTGACTTGTATTTTGTTTTTTTTTTTCCAAAAGTATATTTTTGTGAATGTAAAATGTATTTTTTTTGCACAGCTTTGTCAATTAAAAATGTATTCTTCAGACAACTTCTCGCACTTTCTGTGTAATAAAAATATATTTTTTTTTTATTTAAAAGAAAAATTAAAAGATGTTCAATGCTCGTGGAGCTATGACGAGTTCCACCGACACTAGTATTAGTGTAAACTTACCGAATGCGACTAGTTATCCACCGCGAACTTAATGACCCGGCAGGTCGGAACGCAAGGCCTTGTAGCAAGCTGTAAAGTGAGCGCGCAATTTGGAAATGAACTCACAGAAAGAGAAAATAAATAAAAGTAAAAAAAAATTAAAAACAAGCTTTTATTAAAATGCACTAAAAAGAAGAAAATAAAATTT
>JAEQML010056774.1:0-33320 GCA_016904865.1 Pissodes strobi
CCCTTTCAAATTCTAACAAATTTTGTATCCAAACATAACAATGTCAATTTTATCATTTTCTTTCCTACAAATTCTGCAGTAGTCTCCGACTTTACACTAGTGGGTGGTTCTTTTACTTACTTAATATTTATTACTCGAAATTAGGTAGCCCCATGAAGATCCTGACATTCAATGAGCATGTGCCTGATAATTTATGCCGGTGAATAAGGTGGCTAAACCACTAGATTAAAGAATTCGGCCAATACACCTCTACTTACATTACGTTTGAATTTAAATTTTGATTGGCCAACATCCTCTATTTGGATATCATTATTTCAGTCGCTGAAACATTATTCTATCATATTATTTTGTACACACTGTCAGATTTGCTTACATAATCTTCATCAAAATTAAGTACCTACCTACAGTTTAGTGAATGCACCGGGAAATATAAGTATGCTGAGAATTTAATGAATTTTCTCCCCAATTTAAATTAGAGCAAGTTGAATATTAAATTGTTCATAAAATTATATTTGTATAGATTGTACTGGCCTTAATTCCTCATGATATGGCCATAACCAAATCTACTTAATTCCATTGATGGAAGTCAAGATCGATTATTCCCAGATCTTGTAGTTAGCAGATAGCCAAAGTTTTTGACAGTGTGGTAATAACCACGAATTAAACACTTTGCTGAATATACTTCTAGAAAATCTTGAAATACGCATATCCTCCGAGGGTACCAAAATCATTCGAAACATCAGATATTCATTATTGAAATCCTACTTTCTGCAAGTAAATTAAATATACATACAGTCATATACTACAATCGAAAATTTGTATTAATTGGATGGAACCACTGAAATTAACAGAAACCGAAAATAAATTGTCGAATAAAAGCATGTGACCAAAGAGTTTACTTTCAGCTGGCAACTAGAAATCCGGCTTCATCGGACAACCTGCGGCGGCAAAAGTTATCAAAACTTCTTATCCGTATTTAGTGCCAGTTGTGGATCATCTCGGGTTACTTATTTTTCAAAACCCCAATAAGGGGGCGAAGGAAAACTATTTCCCTCATTAGACCCTGTTCTCCCGTCTGACATTCTTGAACCGCAGCGCAGAAGTGCCAGGAAACCTAAAAAAGTCACTGACAGCCCGTCGAAAATAGGTCAACAACAAGAACGTTAAACTAATGAGGATAGTTTATATCAACGATATTTGTCCGCCAAACTCGTTACCTGGCCCACTGCGAGTAAGTTAAAGCGGCATTATTTGTATGATAAAATACAGCATTTAAATTGTATTTATTTGCCTTTTAACTAGTAAAGTTTGACAATGTTATGCATTAAACTTGTTATTTGATTAATTAATACCGAATTTCTTCATTACCGTGTAGGATATTATTTTGGTTAGCAAATGTCTTGCTAATGTCATTGTAACTTTTTTGTATTCCGTACATTTACCCTAATGCTACACACTTATTTTAATTTACTGTAAGCTTTATGTCAGTCAGTTTTTGACATAGCTTTACCTTTGGGCTTTTGTCCATAAGCAGGTTACCGAATTGAGCTCACTTCGATTTCCCCTGTACGTCTTCATTGAATACATATTTTCTTCACAGGCGATTTTGATTTGATTTAATATATTTTTTAAATGTTTATTTGTCCACTCATAATATCGCTGCCATGGGATTAATTTATAATTGATTTTTTGTTTATGGGATTAATCTCTATTTAACGAGTTTTATTTAAGGCGCTCTGCAATTAACTGCTGCTTAGTCAGAGCCTTAAAAAAAATCAGATTTTTGTTAAGAATATTTAAAAACAGGAACTAGGCAGTATTAAATTAATACTGCCTAGTTCCTGTTTTTAAATATTCTTAACAAAATTCTGATTTTTTTATTAATGATCTAGAACTTAAGATTTGGGGTTGGTGATCTTATAATTTTAGAGATACCTATTTTAAAGGATTTTATTATTATTCTAAGTACGATACCATAATCTCAATTAGGTTTGAGACCTAATAAATTTTAATTTGTAACCGTTTTTCTTAAATTGCCTCTCACCAGTGTGGAACAGCCGAAACCGAACGATTTAGGGTTAAACATTATGGGACCGGAAATGGCTTCGCACTTTCCCAGTGGTAGAGGATTGCCAGACGTACTGGATATCGCCATATTATCTAGAATAAACTGTGACACCGAGATTAAGACACTGTATACTGGAACGTCAGATCATAGTCCGGTACTCTTAAATATAGGGGGTGGTAGTTCATCAAGACTTAAAAAGAAGCGATCAGTTACCAACTGGGTGAGGTTTAAGAGACAAATTAGCGATAGCATTACTCTTCGCAAGATTAATGGAACAACAGATATTGAGCGAGAAGTAGTAAAACTTACCAGCTTACTGACTGAAGCTTATGAGAATTGCACGGAAACAAAGGAGATTGTGGCGGGATCAATAAGTACTTTGCCTTCACAATTACAGGATGAAATAAGAGAAAACCGGAGGTTTAAAAGGCTTTATGAGCTACACAAACCCACAACCACAAGATGACACTAAACGAGAACTTAAGAATTCTAAAAACGGCTTTAAAGCAACACCGCAATGATGTTTGGAAAAAGAAAGTTAGTAAACTAAACATAACAAATAATTCTGCGTGGAAAATAGCTAAAGCGCTCAGGAAGGATCCACAAAAAATTCCCCCCTTACACGGCCTGGCTGGTATGGCATATTCTGCTGCAGACAAGGCGGACGCTTTTGCTAGAACTCTGGAGTTAACTTTTACCAACAATAATGATGACGATGACGACGAGAATTACGAAAACTTAGCTACAAGAACGGTGCGACATCTGAGAATAATTAACCCTATGACCTAGAATGAAAATTATGTATCTCCTGGAGAAATTAAACAAATAGTTAGGCACCTTAAAACCAGGAAAGCGCCTGGTATTTATGGGGTCAAGAACAAAATGGTCAAGAAGCTACCAAAGAAAGGATTTGTCTGCCTAGCAAATATAGCTAATGCTGTATTAAAGCTTAGTCATTTCCCACTAACTTGGAAACCTCATGCGTAATTCTTTTCCCAAAGCCTGGTAAAGACAAAGCTTTCCCCGACAACTACAGGCCAATCAGCTTGCTTCCCACCTTGAGCAAGATTGTGGAGAAAACAATAAAGAAAAGACTGCAACAAATGGTGGATGAGCGAAAAATAATCCCTGACTATCAATTTGGATTCAGAGCGGGCTACTCCGCTGAGCAACAAGCTACGAGGATAACAGAATACATCACTGAAGGCTTCAACCTTTGCATGGCTACCGGAGCGGTCTTTTTAGACATCAAAGAGACATTTGACAAACTGTGACACACGGGCCTTGTCTACAAGATGATGCAGGCAGGCATACCGCTCACGATGTGCAAGCTTGTCAAAAATTGTTTAGAAGACCCTCTCAAGTGAGAGTGGATGATGAACTATCAAGGAAAAGGAACATACGCGCCGGCGCGGCGTACCGCAGGGCTCGGTGCTGGGACCGCTGCTGTACTCCATATTTATAAGCGATTTTAAAACAAATTCCAGAATTTTTACGGGACTTTATGCGGACGTTACCGCTTTCCTCTATCGAGGAAAATTACAAAATACCTACAATCGCATTTAAATGAATACATCAGACGTGCTATTAAAAACAAAATAAAAAATAACCCAAATAAAACGCAAGCTGTCATCTTCCAAAGAAGATGCTTGCCTGTAGGCATACGCTTAGAAATTTGTGGGGAGGAAATCCCATGGAAAAGTGAGGCCAAGTACCTAAGTACTATAATGGATTCCAAACTTTCATGGCTTAAACACATTACTACGGCCATTAGTTAAGTTAAGACAACCTGGATGCGATTATATGGATTGGTCGGTAGAAATAGTAAAATGACATCAAAAGTCAAGATCATCATACTAAAAGCAATTCTGAGAGCTCAAATAGTATGCGGTTCTTCCTGTTGGGGCATGGCCGCCAACTCTTACATAAAGAGGATTATTAGTTTTGACAACCGTATCATTAGAAATGCAGTAGATGCTCCCAGGTTTGTACGCAACCGAGATATACAAAGAGATGTCAAGTGGGAATCAATCAGTAAGCACCTCCTAACCAAGGCAAATAAGGACTTTAAGACTCTGAAGACTCATGAGTACCCGGACTTCAAGTTGCTCTTAAACTATGAACCAAAGGACGCATACAACAAGAAGGAATATAAAAGACCCAAGGATACATTGCTATCGTTTGAGAAACTAGCAGAGGTTTAGAAACCAACAAGCGAACACCAGAAACATAGCAGGAAATGAAATAAACATAGCCCTGATTGACAATGTAAATAGTAATGTCTAAATGTAAATAGCCTGGTCGAGATCTAGTAGGTAAAACATTAAGTCGATGAAATGTAAATAGAAATAAATAATTACATAGCAGATAAGTAGAAATGCAGCCAGCAGATTTTAATCAGCTATTACATATACATAGATTAGCTGTAGAAACTAAATGTAGGAATACCAAATATGAATTAACGACTCCTTGAAATGACTAAAGCCGAGAGAGGCGTCCGCAATCAGCGGCAGTAAGGAACCCAAATCGAAAAAGGCAGCGCTTAACCAAGTCGAACAGGCGCGTCAGCACATGGGACATGGCAGCGAGGCATTGCCATGACCAGAGCGGTGGAGGTTTGGTGGGTAGTCCCCTGGGAAGAATATGCTGAGGAGGATCCCCACACTACCCTCCCTTGTTGCCTTGAGGATGCCAATAAATTTGGGCAAGACGTTGTGTTAAGTGAGTTTGTGTTCTTTCATTCGTAATTCTGATGGGCTTTTGTTTCTCAATCGTTCTACCCTTCAACGTGCAATGGCTTAACTAAGTTGGAGTTTAAAACCCGCGGCAAAATGAACTACAAAGGAGTTTTATCCACTACACCGAAACCGAATTTTTACACTTGACTCGATTTTTGCTAAACATGTGAGCATCATCAGGAGGTGATTCAAGTTTAAATCATCCCCTGATTATGCTAACCGGATTAGCGAAATGGGCGTCGAGTGCAAAAATTCGGTTGCGGTATTGTGCATAAAACTCTGTTGTAGTTAATGGCTTGCCAAACTGATAGTGCCATGTCAAGAAAATATATTTGACCGTCCGACGACGCGACGTTTGAAATTTTAGTTGTACCTCCTATATTTTTGACTGCGTTGCTTTGACTCTATTCCACAGTGTTTTTTTCCAAGATATATCAAATTTATGACCTGTCGTCTGTATCTTAATCCGCCAAAACGTACCCCATTTATAGCTCTTTGTAATTTTCCATCCTCGTAATTTCGATAGCTCATGCTATACTGCCAACCTTTTTTCTATAAACTGAACCTATTTTTATCTACAAAATACAAACTTTTACTTCCTGTATATTGCAATTTTTGTATAAAGTCGCCCACGATTACAAAAATGTGTTATAAATATTCTTCTTTAATATTTAGCATAGGATACTTTAACAAAACCGGCAATATGACTAATAACAAGAAAATTTAATATTAACAAAACAACCGAACTAATAATAATGTAATTTGCAGTAACAACATGTTTGATTTAACAATACACCATGCCAAGACTAATGCATAATTGTTTACTTTCGTACAGTTGCCTTAAAATGTATGTGTCGTTGCCAGATTTTTATTAACGGTTTCGATAAAAAAAATCCATTTTGTATAAGTTCGCTAATGATTTGCTAAGTAACACCACATTATGACAATTATTCTTTCAATAGGGTCAATTATACCAGATCTTTGGTATAATCCCATGTTTGGTATCCAGTTCTAACTTAAATCTCTCCATTGTGCGTTAGATGACTTCAATATTATTACTGGAAACTCTGGTAAGTGTCTGTAAGCTTGTAGCCCTGTGCGCCCCCTGGTTGACAACCTTCTTTATAACATATATCAAGGGAATGCGTGACCTGATCATATCCTTTACTTCCTCACGTCAGCGATATTCTTGATTCTGATTATCTCTGCCTATGCGAATTTCATAAGTGAAATAGTGGACGCTGTTGTTTATTTTATTCTTCACTGGCTTCTGCTACGAATATATTCTCAGTCATCACAACTTGTGTTCATTTAGTAGAAGTCCAATCATTCAGTAATTTGCGCCTTTTTCAAAATTTGCAATTTTAGAACTACGGCTACGCATACAGATAACGAAGGGGGTGGTGAGGCATAGATATGCTAGCCATTTTCGCACTTAGGCCACTTGAGCGGTCACATTGGGCTCCCAGAAAGGTTTTACAAATGCAGCAGTCCTTTGGTATTTGTGTAGCTTAGTATGCGGTTTGGATCGCATCCCTTTATGTTCGCCATCGGCATCGTTGGCCATTGGTGTCTTGAGGTGAGTATGTCTTTGTCTGGCGAGAGCGGGGCAATCGCACAGAATGTGTTCGGCCGTTTCGTCGTCCTTCAATCATTCTCTGCATAAGGAATTGGCAACGACACCTATCTTGTGCAGTTGGTCATTTAGTCTGCAATGACTGGCAAGTCTTTCTGCCGTTTTCCACCTGGTGCTCCATTCTTGAATTGCTGTTTTTTTTAATTAGTTCGCGAACAGTGTAAATGGTGAGTGGTAGTACTGGTTCTGGAGACGCTTTCTTAGCAAGAGTGTCTGCTCTTTCATTACCAAGGTCTCCGTTATGCCTTTTTTTCCAGGCGATGGTTACTCTGTTTTCTGCAGATATTTGGTTTGGTGCTTTTATGTACTCCTTAACCATCAAGCCTCTGGTCTCCATTTTGTTGAGTATTTGTACAGCTGTCTTGCTGTCCGTGACGAACAGTATATATTTGTTTGTGATTTGCTTCTCCATCACTTTTCCAGCACCCATGGTTAAGCCGCACAATTTAGCTTGAAATATGGTGCTGAGTATAAATAAATCATGCTATGCCTGTTCCAAGCCTAAATTATCTTTTGTCTGACGATATTGCATGATATACGTGCAAGAATTAATAAATTTTCGAAAGGAACACTCTCTATATAGCAATATTGTTCAGTATTTCAATCCCCTCTGAGACCCGTTAGAAAACTATAATGAAATAACTTAAACTCTGATAAAATAAATCCCCTCCGCACAGAAAATAAATCAGTATGTAAAAAATAAAAGATATGTGTATTTATTTACCTAACTACGTAGGGTTTTTCGATGGTAATGACGAATTGGGGAGTAAACGCTCTCTTCCACAGGCATTCCTCGAAGAAGGAAACGACGTACTTTGTTCCAGAATCCACTGCACGTGACAAGTTACAAACCAAAAATCTTGACTCTCTGGCAAAAATCAATCCAATCCAGTCAAGCCATAAACTACAGCAACCTAGTAACTTGCGACTTAATACCCGACAGAAGTATAATCCCCTATTTGGGGCGAATTACAAATTCTCAAACTTTTATCAGGCGGTTACACTACTTCCTTTGAGGGTTTTCTGAAGAAAGAGTACGAGATCAAGCCAAAAACCACCAACTATCTCGTGAAATTCGATGTTAAAAAGCTAGAAAAAACTAGAACCGTAAGCCCGTTCCACACTGTCCTGTAATCAAACGCAAAATACACCAGCCGGTTGTTACCAAATTTACTAACATCTACAATATGCAATGAAACGCACCTAAGGCTGTACGATATTATGCATCTCTGGTAAGACAAAGAAATCCAACGATAAATTAATCATTAACAAGTACCAAACAACCACAAACCAAATCATTCGGAATGGCGGTCATTTAAAACTCCTGATCTGTTCAACGCTCCTAGATCCGTTTTTACCCTGCTAAAGCCATATATTTAATACTGCAAAGCAGTTCGAGCGACGTTGCCAAGTTAGGGAATATACGCATTTAATAACATATCTTGACTGCATATTTTTAACGCGAAAGCGAAAACCAGTCGTTTAATATCAAGACAAGGGCAGCGCATCAGTTAATTGTGTATTTTCCTGTTAGCTTGAATCGTAACCACGTCAAAATCACAGGGCAACCACTTTGCCAATCAAACATCTGGCAACGTTCCAAGAATAACCCTTTTTATGAAACGTTCTGAAGTATATTATATTACACTCGTCCGTAGGCAACCAACAATTTTTTTAGGTGGATTATCGTCGAAAAAGGAAATTATTCGCAAGGTAAATGAATTAATTCAAGTGCACTGCTATATATTTAAAAGTTTTCTTGATAACGAGTAGAATACGAGACAATCTATTGACTGAGATTACGTATATAACTAGCTTGTTTCAGTTTATTCCTCTAACATCTCGATTAAGGCACAGGGCGTTCGAAAATCACGCGAGATTAAGGGTGGAAACACTGCCTTTATTTGACTTCTGTCTGTTACATATTCATGCTAAATTGTTATGTAACACCGAAAGTGAATTTTCGTTGCTCCACCTCTCTACTCTTTTAAAAGCTCTGTTCATTAACTCTAACAGAACCCCTTCCAACTGCTTTGTTCAGGTTTCCTATGAGGTTATTTACGATCACATTACATAACAACGGGGAGAGTATACCTGCTTGGGGACATCTTCTCGTTACGAGTACTGTGATAGTTTTGTTACCTATAGATAGTTTTACTGCTCTAAGTTTCAGCATATTGGCGATCCAACCCCTCATGTTGGGGTGGACTCTAGCTTTATCAAAAGCGCCTTCAATGTCGAGACACGCTTCGAGAGCGCATTCTTTTCGGTTGAAGACTTCTTCAATTATTTGCACTACGCAGCGAAGTGCTGTTTCTGTAGATCTACCAGCCTGATATGCGCGTTCGTTTGAATGTATACCATGGTATGGTAGTATATATCCTCTAATGTATCTATCACACAGCCTTTCTAGCATTTTCATAATAAATTAGATTTGGCTGATCGGTCTGTATGATTTTAGTTCAGAGTAGCTCTTTTTTACTGGTTTGGGTATAAAGGTAACTCTTACATTTTCTGGAAGCTTTGGGTATGCTTTGGATTCTAGAACTACTTTAACTATTTTTTAGAGTATTGAGTATTTTAATATAATATATTTTTGTACTTTAATACTTTAATTGATTTATTTCGCATTTAGTACCTGTATTTTAATGATAACATTAATGTGAAAATTTTTCATTAAGATAAGAGTTTGCAGTCAACTAAACTACATTCCAGCATTATTCGGTCAATAACAAAGATTGCATACATTGTCACATTTAAAATTTATCAATTTTTAACAGTGCATATTTACTACTTACGGGATAAATTTGGTACAATAAAGACTGTAGATATTCAGATGAGTCTATATACGTCATGCGATGAGCAAATAATTAAAGAAATGATTTAGTAAAGTAGGTATGAAAGCTTAAGAATTTATTTTTCATTATTATGACTAGCCATAAAAAATCATTGCATGTAGCTCATTTTTAATGGCTATCAAGACATGCCACGCTCTTTCTTGACTTCTGACTTTTTAGTTACGTTCACTTCAGATTAGAAGACGCTGAGAGTGAATAGAGTTAAATAAAAAAGACTGTAAAATTGAAGTTAATAAAAATTGCAAATACTGATACATAGGTCAGAACAAGTTGCCGTCGGAGCGTAAAAATTAAGCTAAGCTCTTGCTCAAATATCAAAGAGGAGGGATTATTTATTTAAGGCGCCATCAACTTGTAAACAGCACAAGTCGGAAAATCTCCAAGTTGAAATATGGAGCTCGTTTGGGCTTAGACATCACAACAAAATAACATGTGAATAATAAACTGAGCGGTGGACGCCAGAAATTTACCAAAGAGATTCAATTATTGATCCAAAATAATACAAGTCAAATATACTTACTTCTTACTGCCTTTCTGGAACACCAGTACTGAAGATAATTAAATGAAAAGATAGATAGGCAAATATAAAATTGCTTTATTACCATTATGATGGCAGGAATAAAAAGGATTACTAGAGCAAAACTGGACCTGTTAAGAGAACAACAGATAAATATGCCAATTAACCGCGAAACTGACTGATTTAATAAAAAAGTAAACACATTTTAACCAACCCTAGTACGCAAAGTAAACGACTTGTTACCCAACATGTCAGATATACAATTAGCAACGATCATCGGTTAGGAAAACGAGCCTAGTAGACGAAATATATCTACTAATGATACCAGTTATAAAACAAGAAAGCAGTAAAGATAATACTAAAAGAGCTACCTGTTGCAAAACAAGTAAGCAAATAAACGTAAACCTTAACTACACCCAGTACTTGATCATGCACTGTTCACATCTTTCGGGCCCTTTAGGACGTAATATTAGCTCATTATCTTCTGCTTACAAATTAAAAAAAAAAACACAGTGGAACCTACAAAAAAAATATGTGGCAAAGCCCTTTTGAATTTAGCCAATTATGATGATAAAAACAAAGAATGCTTTAAACTAGTTCTCGGTAAAATAAACCTAATAATTAAATATTACGTATTTAATTATAAAAAAGAAACAAAGACAAACGAATGGTTCAAAACTCTGGCCGGTACAGAGAAATGAATTTTACTTTATAAAATGATGTACGTAATAGAAATCAAGTTCTATATACAAAAAACTAGCTAATCAATAAATTTAATGTAAATTTTGCTTGAGATCAGTGGATGGAAGTACCTGAATGTTAGAGTATGATTAAAATAGCAATAATTATTTTTATAAAAGCTTAAAAATAAGAGAACAAGCGAATAACGCTCAAATGTTAAGGCTGACAAACCTGATATAAATTAACCGATTATTAAATAATTATTTATAAAAAAAATTTCATTTATCAATCAAAAATGTAAAATTTCGTCAGCTCCTGTATGACAAAATATAGAACAGCAGTATATATTGCGATACAAGTATTATAATGAGTTAAATCAATTGCCGAAATTTCGTTGATACCATGGCATCCATTTAAAAGCTATATATTGAATTATTTTTCAAATTGTCACTTTCAAAGCGAATAACTCCATAACGAAGCCCAATGGCAAAATTTTGTATATGAAGTAGGTACTAACATTATTTTGACTCTCACTGTAAGCCTTTTTCATCATTACCTTTCAGAATATCCTGCATAATAAAAAGTCTAAATGACTGACTTTTTTTTGATTATACTTGAATCACCCTCTTATTCACTCAACCTTATAAGGATCGAACTCATATCCATAATTCATTAATCAAATTGTCTGCTATTAGCTTTAAGTCACAGTAAACATACTAATTATTCCCATATACCTATTCTGTTATAATTCACTTGAGAAACAATTTTGAGATCTCATTAAATATTGTCCCAAAAGAACAATAGGCAATAAACGAACTTGGATATAAACTGATAAAATTTAATAAAGTGTAGGGAACAGTTTTCCTTTTATTAAATAGAATACAAATCCGACGGGTTAATATTATATTCCGGTTATTCTCAAATCTTTCTCTCCTTTGGGAATAAAAACCCTTTATCCTACTATCCTACTACCGAAATAAGAGTGCCGTGTCTATATGAGGTCAGTTATATTCCAGTCACGCGATAAAGTTGATAGGATATATCGGTTGGTTACGACCAGACTTAAGATGACACGTAAAGTTCCGAAATGGCCAAGTACAGGTAAGTTGCCGTCCAAATCGACTAAATTTAAAACTCTCTTATGAACAGACAGAATATAAATAGTGCAATTTCCATTTCCGGAAATGGAGTTGCTTGAAAGGTTTTTGTGTTAAAATAAAGAGTTTATTTTATTTGTCTTTTCTGGGTTTCGCTTATTCTACAGTTGTGATTGGGACTTTATTAGGGGACAAAATATAAATCAGGTCAGCAAATATATCTTACATTATTATTTCTATTATTTCAGTGGTCGAATTAGAGCGTAAGACGTACGCTTTCTTTAAGGAAAATAAATGGATTGCATGATGAATAAAGACCGGATTTTATGCATTTTGCATATGTTTGTGCTTTTGAAGGAGAAATGCATATTTTAAGAACTATTGCATATCCAAGCATGTTTTGGGATTTCTGTGATATTTTTTGACGTTCTATGACCATCCACCGCCGCGCCGCCGGCCTAAACGGAGTGGCGCCTGAACACCCGAACTCGATTTAGACTGAGCTTTCCCTAAGAGGGCAATATATAGGCTAAAAAAGCTATAAGGTACCTAAAATACTAAGCTATTCTTCTGTTGTCACACCTTTTAACTGTGATTTCTTTAGCTACACCTTATACCATCTACAAATTATCTATTTAATCATATTTGTTACAGTTTACCAGTATTATTGAGGTTTTCGTTTGTGGTAGTCGCGGTTATTATTATACGCCCCAACGAACTGAAAGTGAAAACGAAACTGGTGATTATGTGGAAAATATGATGCATTTCGTGGATTAATCTTATCCAGAACTTGTTCTGGTAGGCGATCATAATTTCTGCAAGCCTTATTCAAAAGTTGTTTAATTCTCAAACAAATTTCAAACAGGTTAGCACGTTAAGACGCCATCTAACATTGTTAAGGTTAACAAGATGAAGTACGGTCCCATTCTGTCAACGTTGAAGCAGTCTTTTTAGACTTTTAAAGAGCAAACCATAGCCAGTCAGAATTAACGAAGATCTGCACAACTATTTAAAATTTAATGTTCCAGATTAATTAACATAATTAAAAAAAGTCGTTGGAATGGTGTTTCGTACCATGCTAGATGAAATAATAAACAGAATTGGAGCTAACTATGTGTACATTGTCGTCGACGAAGCAACTGATGCGTGTGGGCGTTACATAGTAAATTCAATGATCGCAAAACTCAGAGAAGAAGAACCTGGAAAAGCTTACCTCACAGCTGTCAAAAAAACTGGAAAAACCTTACAGTTACAAGTCTTATTCAAAAAACATTAACACATTTTTTGGCCGAATTCAGTTCTTCTAGAAAAAAATATTGTTCTATTATCCGATGCTGTGCAATAACACCTCTACAAGAGGACCTGTTGCGCAATAAAACCTCTACAAGAGGACCAAGTGCTTAAAAAATTTTTGCTCGTGACGTATTGCAATTGGTACATTGCTATTTAGAGCGAAGATGTAGACAAGAAGCTTCGGAAGGTAGAGTAATCGCAATCCAGGCGCAAGTGCCACGGGATGTGGCCCATCAAATCCCATCGTCCTCTCCCAGGCTGGAGAACACCGAAGTGCAAAGTCTGGAGCTGAACAATGACAGTTTGTGACGAGAGGGGATGTATTGTATTAGCCGGCAGGAACGTCAAACTGGTGGGAGCAGTTTGATTACGGGGAGTGACGCCCCCGCCATTCCGAGTTGCCATGGGATATGGACCATCAAATCCCATCGTCCTCCCCCAAGCTGGAGAATACCGAAGTACAAAGTCTGGAGCTGATCAATGACAGTTTGTGACAAGGGGGGCTGCATTGTATTAGCTGGCAGAAATGTCAAACTGGTGGTTTTCCCAAATCACGTTCCGTTTCCGCGCTGGTGGTTCCTGGTTCCACAGTAGGAATATAATAATATGGGCATAATGGTGCTTCCAGGATCAAAGTATTCCGGAGGTAAATTCCCCGGCCATTCAGATCTCCGGGCGCTCGGTGGCCCTGGGAGCCCTTCATTCCGCATTTCATAGACAGCAAAGATACCGGACCAATTTAGAATTGATTTCTGCAACATAAGAGGCCTAAATACAAACATAAATTCGCAACATCTACAAGCAAATAGACCACACATACTAGCCCTTACAGAAACAAAAGTATGTTCTACAACAACAACAGTGAACTACCTCTATCCTGGTTACGACTTGCATAACCGATTAGACATAAGTTCGGAATATGCCTTTTTGTCCGAAGCGACCTTTCATGTCACCGCGAGAAAGCACTCGAACCGAACGACCTTGACGTCATATGGCTCAAGTTCACCGCCAAGGGAGTAACCAAGTTTATATGTTGTCTCTATCGCCCTCCGAGCCATATAGCCTACGAAAGCTTTTTTTCAACACTAGCTACCACTTTTGACTCGATACAGGTTGATCACCCCAGTTCAGAAATAATCGTTCTGGGAGACTTCAATGCTGACGCATTCGCCATCAGCTGCGGGCTTACTCGAATTGTAGACAAACCAACTCGAATCTCAGAGAGGGGCGAATTCGCCGCCCTCCTGGATCTTTTTCTAACCACCAATCCAGACCACTACACAGTTACAGTTGGTCCGCCATTAGGTACTTTCGACCACAAACTTATTACAATGGTTTGTGAATTGCCACTCATACAGAAGGATCCACCATTGCCTCGCAAAATTTGGCATTACAATTCTGCAAACTGGGACGATCTAAGGGAGTTCTACCTAGACTTTCCTTGGCTCGACGTCTGCTTTGGCGTTAACGACCCGTCAGTCTGCTGCGAAAAGATCACGCAAGTAATCTCCTCAGGAATGGAAGCATACATCCTAAATTCCATCAAGTTACCTTCAAAGGAAAGCCCTGGTTCGACAGAAGATGCGGAAGAGCTGTGGGTAAGAAACAGCAAGCCTACAAGTACTGGCAGCAAAATCAGACCGCTGAAAATCGCAATTATTTTGTCGAAGCGAGAAACGAATGTAAGCGTGTTATCGACGAAACTAAGGACAAATACAATCAAAGGATCAGGAATAAACTTTTGCAATGCCCCAGTGGCTACAGGAATTTAATGGTCGGTAGCAAAGGCAGTAAGTAACAACTTTGCAGAAACGTCTCTCCCACCTTTGACAGACGAACGTGGTATCACGGCGACTACACCCAAAGAAAAAGCAAATATGCTCGCCAAAATATTTTCTTCGCACTCTACCTTAGACGTCCCCCCGGCAAGACTCTCCCCACCATATCGAACATCAACACTACCATGGCAGAAGTCAAGTTTCATCACCGTGATATTCGTAAAATCCTTAAAAATCTAGATACGCAAAAGGCATCAGGACCGGACGGAATACCTATCATCGTATTAAAGAACTGCGCCAACGAACTAACACCCGTTTTTGCCAGGCTTTTTCCCTGTCTTAAGGAAAAGTGATTTACCCATCTTCTTGGAAAGGCTAGAGTGCAACCTGTTCCAAAAAAGGCAAGAAAACCACGCCCTCAAACTATCGTCCAATTGCCTTGCTTCCAATAATCTCCAAAGTCATGGAACGTGTAGTCAATCAACAACTACTCAAGTACCTCGAGAATAACAAAATTATCAGCGATAACCAATACGGCTTTCGCAAAGGGAGATCGACAGGAGACATATTGGCCTATGTCACTCATATATAGAGTAGGGCAATTGAGAACTATGGAGAGTCTCGAGCGATTGCGTTGGATATTTCAAAGGCATTCGACAGAGTTTGGCATGACGGACTGCTCAACAAACTACCGTCCTTCGGACTGCCAGCCTCTCTCTGCAGCTGGATTGCAAGTTTCCTTAAGAGCCGATCTCTGCACGTTGCATTCGATGGACACATCTCGGACACATTCACCATCAACGCGGGCGTGCCTCAGGGCGCAATACTTTCACCAACTCTGTTCCTAATTTATATTAATGACCTGCTGACCAAAACAAATAATCCTGTTTACAGTTTTGCAGATGACAGTACCCTTGTCTCCCACTTCAGATCAGAAAAACCCTTACCAGCGGCTGATACTCATCACCGCAGACAGGAGCATATTACAGCAATTAATCAAGACCTGGAGAAAGTTCATGCTTGGGGCGACCGAAATTTGGTCCAGTTCAATGCAGCAAAGACCCAAGCAGCCACGTTTGCCAAGAGGGCCAATACAGCGGGCCCTGACATCATTATGGCTGGGTCGACCATTCCTTCATTCTCGTCAATCGGACTGCTGGGTATCTCGGTCAACAGCAATATGTCCTGGCATGACCACATTGCTAACATCGCAAAATCAGCCTTCCAGAAGCTTGGTGCGCCATTTCGCAACAAAAAACTCTATACACCGGAGCAGTTGCTCTTGCTCTACAAAGCGCAAATAAGACCATGCTTAGAATATTCCTCACATATTTGGGGTGCCGCACCAAAGCACACCCTAAAGCTGTTGGATTCTATTCAGAAGAGAGCTGTGCGTCTCGTCGGCGACCCGGAGTTGACCCGGAATCTAGATAGTCTGGAACACCGCAGACATGTAGCCGAGATTTCTCTGTTTTACAGATACTTTCACGGCAGATGTTCCCAAGATTTGGTCCGCCTCATCCCGCCCCTGGCAGCTCCTGTCAGACAGTCACGACAGACGGCAAGTGCGTACCGGTTCGTCGTACAACTGGAAACCCCTAGAACATCGCTTTACAAGAACTCCTTCGTCTGGCGCACTGCATCACTGTGGAACTCACTCCCAGGACATCTGTTTCCCACTACTTACAACTTACAAATATTCAAGAGCCGTGTCAATCAACATCTTCGCACACACACCGCTCGTCGAGCGCCATAGGGTCTCCCTTTAGTGTGTGTGCCACTGCCATAAAAAAGTGCATGCAACGTTGCAGTATTACTACGATAGTAAGTATATAAGTAATGTATCTCTTACATTACAATTTCTACAATATTGTAAAGAACATATTTCCACAAGGTATTTTTTTCACTTTTGATAATGTGGTATTTCGTAATTTATTTATTTAATTATCTAATACTACTTTCTACTAATTTCCGAAAAATAATGGGAACAAGACGTTTTAAATTTCTTGCATTACAAACCATCTCTCTAAATACATGCATACGCACATATGTATTAGATATATTATTCATATTATCTATCTATATCTATAAAATATACACAGACACCTTGCTTTTATATACCTACATATTTAAAATCATGCTGGCCAATTATTATCGAAACTCTGCTCTAATTTCCTTATACAACCGGCAACAGCGCATAAAACAAACGAGATCAGTCTGCAACTCTGCGGGTTGCGAATTGCTTCTTTAATTGACATTTTGTGTTATCTTGTTGTTTCTTTGTAAATTTGAAAGTCTTTTTGTGCTTTTAAGTGTGTGACAGTTTACCTAATATTTCGTTGTACATTTAGGTATACAATTTATATTGTTATTGTATTTTTAAATACGTTAAACTATATATTTCGGAAACACCTGTTGCTTGGCGGCAACTTGACCGTTTGGGTTTTTTTCACTGTGTATTACGTCATATTTATAACTTTTTGTGTATAATTGCATATTTCCGGTACTTTTGTGGTAACTTATTGTAAGTAATTATGCTTCAGGAATGGTACATACCTGGCTGCAATAGGGGAAAATGGGCCTAAAGTTCATGTCTTCGGTTTTTGCAAAGGACGTAAATTCCCAACAAAAATGGTTAATATTGAAACTTTCTTATATAGCGAATCAGTTTGTATTTCAACTTCAAAATTTAAAACGCCGTTTATTTCACATATAGTTCGGACGATATAGAGTCAATATTTGAAGCGAAGAGTTTTTTGAATTCTTGTTGATAACAAAATAGTACATGCTTTAGATTTTATTTGTGAACAATTAGTATTGCTAACAACTACAACGGAAAGATATAGGTATTAAAGTAGTACAATAATTTTATATGCTATTCTCTAAACTATTAGTTTACATGCATACAAATAATTAAGATATTATGGGTCTCTTATTTTACCACCTCCTAAAACTCTAATGGGTATTTGTAATAAACATGACTGATCCCCATATCGATGAAAAAAATATATTTTTAAACTACGTTTGAAATGTCGTTGGTTTGCTAAAATATCAAGAGAGAATTGTGACACTGCTTTTAGATGTAGGCCAAATACCTGCATAAATATACCTATATTTCATGTGGGACCTATTTATTTAAAAGTTTAATGTATATTCATGGCTTGTGTTCTGCATAACATGCATACCCACATTATACCCACTAAAGTATATTTTTGTATCGATTTTTTTATTATTTTAAGTAATAATAATAAAGAGAAGGTGTCGAATAGTTCAGTATATGTATTTATGTGTAATAACCTTTTTTGCAATAGTATAAAACATTTATTATACATAAGTACGGTGCGTTCAATTTATCTTGATAACATTTTGATTCGCTGTAACTTTTTTGTTTTTAAATATATCAACGGAAACAGAATAAACAAAATGTAGGGTTGGTGGCCAAGTTTTTTTCTAAGTTACAGATATAACAAAACACTAACAACTTTCTGACATATAAGCCCACTTTATATTTTTTTAAATGGAACAACCTGTATATTATTAAATTTTTTGGCTTTCTATAGAAATCTAAACACATTTCGTGTATAATATCCTATACCTATCTTAAGCTGTTTACGAAATATTGACAGTTAAAACTCCGGCATTTTGACAGGCTCTAAAATCTAAACCGCACGAGATCAAAGAAAGCGGTTTGCACGTTCCTATCTTGGGTTTTCATAAGCTATCGAATGATAGTAACTTTGAATTTAACCGGATGTTTAAAAGTTCCGGTTAATTTTATCCGCGGGTTAAATTCGAAGATACTGTCAATTGATAGTTTATGAAAACTTAAGATAGGAATGTGCAAACCGTTTTCCTTTTATTTTAGAGCCTGTCAAAGTGCCAAAATATCCGACTTTCAACTGTCAATATTTGATAAACAGCTAAAGATGGGTATAGGATATTATACACAAAATGTGTTTAGATTTTTCTAGAGAGTACAAAAATGTAGTAATATACAGGGTGTTGTATTTAAAAAAATATAAAGTAGGCTTATATGTCAGAAAATTGCTATGGTTTTGTTTTATATGTAACTTAGAAAAAGATTTAGCCACCAACCCTACATTTTGTTTATTTTCTACCTTGATATCTTTAAAAACAAAAATGTTATAGCGAATCAAAATGTTATCAAAAGATAAATTGAACGCGCGGTACTTACGCCACAGAAAAAAATCTTCTGTGCTTACGCTCTAGAGCGTAAAATAAGGATGTCGCGGCATTCGTCGATTTTGCGATTTAATTTGAATTTAGGAATTACTCAGATGAGAGAAAATGTAATCAGTTATTTTGCAGGCGGCTGTAGAAAAGTTTAAATATATGCCTTATATGACGCTATAATAAATACAAGATAATATAAAAAACTTAGTACCGGAGGCCAAGACCAAAATTTTTCGACAATCCCTATCCGCAAACTTTTTTGTGGCTTTGATAATTTTATTATTTTGATTCGAAAAGCGGCATTTTCAGACATTTTGCGTGGTGCTTATGCCCTTAATTAATTTTTAAAGTTGTTATCAATTCGGACCCTAAAAACTCATAACAAACTGTCTGCTTTTCGATATGCTATTAAATAATGTGTAAAAAATGTGGTGATTTGATACTTAAAATCCATTTTCAGAAATATGTAACTGGGCGTGTCATTTTATGAGAGTGCGTAACATGTACAAATTTTAGGAAAGGGGAAACTTATCACTATTTGTCTGAAATCAGATATATATGGTAGAAAGACGATTCTGCATCACATAAATGCTAATATCAGATACATTAACCTGGGCACGCTGCTAATCAGACAAACTTTTGTTGACCATAATTGAGCAAGAAACATTGAAAATTGTGTTTTTCCCCTCTCTGTATTGTAAACAACCCATTTTGACACTGCCTTGAAGGACGTAAGTGAGAATTACCAAAAAGGTATCGGTTGCTCTTGACGACGGGTTGTAAATCAACTTACCGCCATTGGGTGGTAACAATTTATGCCACCCTGCATTCATTAAGTTTAAACTGCAAACATAGGAGATACCCTTAATTTTTAACTTCATCAACAACGCCAAACTAACAATGATTTATAAAAATGGAGTAATATTAAGTGAAATGAATATTTATAGTAAAGTTATTACAATTATTAACATTATTTACAAAGTTTGACTGAATGTTTTCTCGTTTTTCCTCAATTGAATGTTCTGACTCCATACATTCTCCATCTCTAACCCAGTTTTCTGTTACTATTGAAGTACTGCAGGAGACTTCTGGCTTCGTTATATTGCACAACATTTTATTTGCAAATTCCTTTTTATTTTGACGCTATCGGCTACATAACTTTCCGCAATAGTTGCATATTTCTATCCCCCATGTTGCTTGAGAGCTAAGACATCAACTCCAGTATTTGTTAATAATGTGACTGACGTTCTTCTAAGGGAGTGTCCAGTATATTGCTTAAAATTCTCAAAGTTCAGAAATTTAGCAATTTTACTTGGAATAGAAGAAATCGTGTTTTCCCGACAGGCTGATTTCAAGCACTTTCCATTTTGATATCGCATGGAGAAGCGAGGTTTAAAATTCGTCATGTGAAATCTTATATCAATATAATTTTGAACTATTTTGAAATAACAAAACTTCCCATGTCACTTTTAGTGACTGTAAATTTACGTGCCATTCCATTTTTGGAATCAGGAATAGTAACAATTATTATAACTTCATGTCTTGTCCATTTTCATTACGCAGAGTTCATTAGAACGGCACGCTCCAGCAATTCCCATTATCATTACAACCTTCATCATTAAATAAATATCATAGGGGGCTTCAAACAGGAACTTATTCTCATTTTCCCTGTCAAACACATTGGAGTTTTTAGGTTTATACCCGTCATTTCTTCTTTTTTAAAAATGCTCGAAGTTTAGGATACTTGGAAATATCTATGTTTTCCTCTATGAAAAAGGTGGACTTCAACATGGAATTGAAACTAACACCAAAAGCATTGTTTATACATTACAATACCAAATGACGAAGTTATCTCGCTGTCGAACTGTAAAATAAACAGCTGACAGACTAGAGTTTACGTGCAAGCGACAAATTCTACCAGCATCACCGGCCGTGAGCCCGTCAAAAATTTGATTAAACATATCTTTTTTGCTTTCGCACCATTGAAGGTGTTTGAAAACATTATTTTCGTTATAAAGTTACTCAAACAAGTATGTAAAAAATATTTCAATCGGACAGCGATAAATTTATAAGATTCGATGTGTATACAACTTCCGGTTATCATATTAGAAAAGTGCTACACCGCAAATGTCTGATATAAATTTTTTTATTATACTATGAACTTATGTTAATTCATTTCTCCAATAACCAGACAGATAGCAAAAAATTTTTGTCATCTTAATTTTTTGCAAAGCAGAAACAGCACGGGCGCCCCATTTCCGGATACTAGTTGATTCATGGTTTTGCATTTTTTTCTATTTTTTATGCTTTTGAACGGATAGTGATAATCATGGGTTTTGGTCGTGGCCTCCCGTACTAACTGTTTATCTTCCCGAAACTGACTAATAACTGCCGGCAACGGCCATACCACCGAACGTTAACTAACGATAAGAAGGCCCACTCAACGGGATGTGCGTCTTCAGAGAGCGCTACAAAGGAATCGTAGTTTATTTTCTTCATTACCTGGTAACGATCGGCGAACTCAGCCGCACACAGGTTGAATTTAAATAAAAGCTGGCCATAAACGATATTTTCGTTTGCCGTATATTTAATCAAATTTATAACGAAATTATTTATAGCACTCTAGTACTCTAGTTGGCTTTGGAAAAACACAGTTGATATCTTTTGAATTGTTTGCAGCGCCCTGTCAAACTTACGTTATGGCTTTTTATTATTATAACCAAATAAATATTTTGATAAAGTTTGTATTCAACTAGCTGTTTCAAAAATTAACGTTTTTAATTAGTTATTATTGATAACAATACTCAAGGTTTTGTAATAACTAAGAGATTTTGATTTTGTGTTAATGATTTCACCATATTCCGAATACAAATATTCTGGCAAAAGGATGAGCTGGTCTATGGCCGCTGCGTCAAAGGTCGCCTACCAACATGATTGTTTTATATGTATCATGGCCTGCCGATATTCTGCTAGTTTTCACGTGAGGAAGGAGACACGCCGTTGACATGCCGATGCCGCCGCGGAGAGTGATCCTCCTTATCATACAGTTTTGACCAAACACATAATAAAAAGATAAAAACTGTACTATACTGCTAACGTGCTAACACAACGTTGAGGTTATGTGTTGGTGTTATACCTAATTGTGCAACAACTGAAGCCAGATTATCAGAATATGGCGCGTCGAAATGAGGATCCCTTATTGGCTAAATTTGTAACGTGCGCAGTTTTCCCTGCTGCTGTCTTGTTTGAGAATTTATGTTTCTCTGTTTTTTGCATGATATGTTGTACTGTCAGTATTTTCAAAATGGTTTTATGTCTCTAAAATTACCCTTAACCCAACGCATTATTAAATTGGAATTTTAAAAACTATATCTGTTTTAAAGTCGTCGGTACGGGTGGACAAAAAATTGAATAATTGTTTAGCTTAATGTTTTAGCAAATAAGTGAATAATCGATGAATCGAAATAATCGATTCATCGATATTTTCTGAAATATTAATCGATGTCGATTAATCGATTAATTAGAAATTTCTTAAAAGTGAACAAATAATCGATTATTTTCGCCCACTCCTAATTCCATTATATTGTAGTAAGTGAAACTGAAGCTGAAATTTCGGTAGAATCATTATTGCTGATGCATGACTGATGTTATTATAAAAATAGGTAATAAATACTTTGGCTGAATCAGCAGATACAATTTATAATTTAGTTTTAATTTGTAAATATGGCTTTGATATTACCATGTGAGAGTCGGAATATAAGCAAGTGTTTTTGAACAACAGCTGCACTGATGCTTCTAGATTTTTTACTAGTTTGGTTTCTATTAGATTAATTTTTAAAAATATCGATAACTCTGAAATACTTGTATGGTAAAATTGCAGACCCTCATCAACGCGTTTCTGTCGTCCTCTTAACATTCATTTTGCTCGTGAGACTCCTGAATTAACCGTTGCAAAAACAAAATTTGGATCATCGATTTAAAAGTTTAAAACCCTTTTTTCTACAACGAAGGAGCCCTTATTTTTCAATTTCATTTTTTAAAACGTTTTAAGAACATACATATGATTTTTGCACATGATTTTTATCGTTAGTGATAATTGATACACCCTATATATAAATATAGATGATGAGCCAAAAATTCAACAATTATTTGTCTAAAGCACGATATATTAATAACTTTCATGCCTTATTTCTGGCAAACTTTATTATGGCCAGCTTTCCTAGAAATTCGACCAGTGTGCGCCGGGTCCAAAGGTCACATGCCAGTACCATGCTAATTTTCGCGCGGGGAAGGAGGTATACCGTTGACGTGCTGCCGCGGAGAGTGAATCTTCTTATCGTTAGTTAATATTCGATGAAGCAACGCATTATTAAATTGGAATTTTAAGAAGTACACACACCGGCAAAATTAGGGGAACGGGCAAAATTTACACTAAGTTTGACTTCAATTTTCTCTTGAACCCTTCACTCCATTTTGATTTTTTTTTGTTAGATTGTTGCGTGGTTCTTTCAGAATTCGTTAGAGGTATTGCTGATATTAAAAAATTGGTCCTAATGTCACATACAGGGCTAAAAAGAATGTTATGGTTTTTTTGTCAATTTTTGGGACACTCTGTAGAGTGAACGAATGAAATTCAATATCATTCGATAATGCCAAATTAAAGATTGATCCTTTCTGAACATTTTCTTTTTTATTCACTCTGATACCTTGAATATTTAGGATGCTACAGGGTTTTGTTGAAAATGGTGCATTGGCCTACTTTTTAAGGGTCAATGAATTTTCGTTAATCTTTAATATGTTATAGAGACCAACAAATCTTAAAAATTTTTATGGCATAAGTTTCATTCCTGACAGTGTTACCGTTACTTATACGGGGATAAATAAAAGTCCCTTCTATTTTCTTCCATTTTGTGAAATGTTATTTTCGAAGGCCTTCCTTCACACTTGATCCAGGCTTAGGACTGGTCCAATTTGTGCTTTAGTGCATATATTGGAGCGTGTTTATTTATCTCTGTATGGATAGCGGTAACACTATCAGGAATGAAACTTAATGTCATAAAAAATTTAGATTTAACGGTCTCTATAACATATCAAAGATTAACGAAAATTCATTGACCCTTAAAAAGTAGGTCAATTCACTATTTTTAACAAAACCCTGTAGCATCCATAATATTCAAAGTATCAGAGCGAATAAAATATCACTCGTTCATTCTACAAAGATTAAGGGAAATTCATCGACCCATAAAAAGTACTATTTTTAACAAAACCCTGTAGCATCCTTAATATTCGAGGTATCAGAGTGAACAAAAAAAGAAAAAGTTTAGAAAGGATCAATCTTTAATTTGGCATTATCAAATGATATCGAATTTCATTCGTTCAGTCTACAGAGTGTCCTAAAAATTGACAAAAAAAAACATTAGTTTCTTTATAGCCCTGTATATGACATTAGGACCAATTGTTTAAAATCAGCATTATCTCTAACGTATTCATGAGAACCAGGCTACAATTTAACAAAAAAAAGTCAAAATCGAGTGAAGGGCTCAAGAGAAAATTAAAGTCAAACTTAGTGTAAATTTTGCCCGTTACCCTAATTATGCCGGTGTGTGTATATCTGTTTTAAAGTTGTCGGTATGGGTGGGCAAGAAATTGAATAATCGATTAAACGCTTAATATTTTAGCAAATAACTGAATAATCGATTAATCGAAATAATCGATTAACCGATATTTCCTGAAATATTAATTGATGTCGATTAATCGTTAATTTCTTAAAAGTGAATGGAATAATCGATTATTTTCCCCCACCTCTAATCCCATAATATTGTAGTAAGTGAAACTGAAGCTGAAATTTCGATAGAATCATTATTGCTGATGCAAGACTGATGTTATTATAAAAAGAGGTAATAACAAGTAAGGACAATGGCATTAAGCTTAATAATGGTAAATCTATGACCATGCACTTTGTCACAAAAAATACCACCGTTAACGCAAGCATGCTTATAAAGGTCCAAGGACGCTTAATTATTAAATTAAGATACATGTGTTGAATACGCCAACCATTGGTGCAAGGACAATGACATTAAGGTAAACTTATTCATTAAATAGAAATTGTAACCTCCTTCTTGACCAAATACATGTATTACATTGTTTATAAAACTTATAATTTTCTTTATTCTCGAGTGCGGTTTGCCTGTATAAACTTAACAAGCATAACCAAGACAATCTATCATATCTTCCAATATTCTTGATCGCAACCATGTTCTAACAAGAGGCGTGAAAAAAGTACGCAATCTACCGGACAAAAAACATCGGATACTCTGCTCAGTAAAAAATATCTGGTACTTCTTTCACAACAGGACGTGAACTCTTGAGTTTTGACTTGTTGGAACAGCTCTGACGTAGGACGAGAGGGTGTAATAGGGATGTGAACTTATCGATATTCATGGGATGGAAACAATCGCATATCTATTCCAAGGCATGTATCGATCATATCCCATGAAAATGGACGTCTTCTTTCTCACGTAGGAGCTGTGTCAATGACACGAGAATTCACGTAATACGTATAATACTGATATGGGTGAAATTTTGTAATTTTTTAAATATTTTGGCAGTTATTTATTTGCCCCTCCTTATATTTTATACATAAAATTTAAACCTATTTGTATTATTTGGTATAGTCGAGACTCTGATATTTCCTTCTGTATTAAATCAGGAAGAAAAAAATATCAGATTCACACTTGATTCTTGATACTTATTCTATTTTAGTATAGGGATCGATATTCTAGTATTAACGTAATGTCCTTACTGATAAGCTGGCGAGCCGACCTGCAAGTACTTTTCTAGACATGAAAATCATTTTATTTTTCTAGATGAATGAATCATCGCTGTCGCAAACAGATTTCAGAAATTCAAAAACCTTAATATTTTCTCAGTCCACGCTTTCACAGCTTCAACTTGTACACAAGTACCACTGGTACCACTAAATCACCATAACTCAGCGACCGATGAGTAGTGATGTAATTACTTTTCGCCATGAAAAGTTTATCACTTACCAGCTTTAAAGTTGTGCTTGTCTAAGCATTTTTTAGCAAGCACTAACATTCGAATGTAAGTAAACGTGACAACCGCGCATTGTCGCTAGGAGACCGAGGTCGTGCCGCCAAGAAGGAAGACAGGGGATTAATCAGATTGGTCGTGGTGAAGGTTAGGTCATGATAGTCAATAGAATCCCCCCCCCCCCCCCCCTAAGTAATAGTTATTTTATGGAAAAAATAAGAAATAGTTTTTATAGTCCACTTGTATTTAATTAATAATAAGCAGCATTGAAGGAACATTTTGGTCCAGTCGTCCGAGATGTTTACAGTTTTTAAGCTTGCCAAAAATATTGGAAAAAACACGACGAACGACTAACATATGACGTTTGAGAATCGGATGTTGAAAAATCCCTTGTTGTTTTGGAGATCCAATCCTGAGCAGAATGTTAAAATCTTTGGATTAAAAACAGTGACGTTTGGTTCCCTACTTAACGGTTAGGTGTTTGATTGAATTGGCGAATGAGAATGAGAAAAATTATCCCCTCGCAAGCAAGGTCATAAAAAATGATTTTTATGTAGATGATTTGTTGAGATCTGCACCAACAGTTGAAGAGTTTTTAAAATTTCAATCTGAGGTTACAAGCATTTTGGACAGTGCGGGTTTTCAACTGAAGAAATGGTTATGCAACGATAGAACTTTACAGAAGGGTTTAGACATAGGTTCGGACCTGGAGATAGGAATTTTAGTATTTGGAGAAGACCAACAAACCAAGACTTTAGGTGTGTACTGGGATTCTAATCAAGACGTGATTAGATACAGAATTAGGGATTTTTTATTGAGTGATACTTACACAAAAAGGTCAGTTCTGTCGGTTATATGTCAAATTTACGATCCGCTGAGATTATTAGGCCCTGTTATTATTATTGCAATGCAGTTATCATGGGATGAAGATCTGCCAGAGAAATTCTCAAAAAGGTGGTCAAGGTTTCTTGGTGAATTATCTTGTATAAATCAGTATAAAATTCCTAGGCATGTTATGACATTGAACTTCACTAGGATTGAACTGCATGGCTTCTGCGACTCATCAATTAAGGCTTATGGTGCATGTCTATATGTTAGATGTAAAAGCTCGAGGGACGAAGTCAGTTGCAGATTATTGTGTGCTAAATCCAGGGTGGCACCCTTAAAGCAAACGAGTTTGCCGCGATCAGAGTTATCCAGTGCATTGTTACTTAGTAATCTTGTTAATAAAACAGTTGAATCTTTAGAAGTAAGTTTTGATAGATTCTACTATTGGTCTGATTCAACTGTAACGCTAGCATGGATCCGTGGGGAGTCAAATAGATGGAAGACTTACGTTGCCAATAGAGTCATGGAAATTCAGTCTATTACTAACATAAATGATTGGCATCATGTTAAGTCACGCGACAATCCTGCAGATTTGCTTTCTCGGGTAATCACACCAAAAATGATGTTTGAAAATAAGTTGTGGTTTAGTGGTCCTGAATGGTTGTTATCAGATAGTTCCCAATGGAATTTGGAAGAAAGGGTGATTGATTTTGAAATTCCCGAGGTAAGGTCCAGTGCACATACTATTATTAGTGGCAATGAACTTATTTTAGAAGTGCTAACCAAGAAATTTTCTTCTTTAATGAAAATAATACGAGTTTTTACATACTTAGATTTGCAAATCATGTACGGTTAAAGGGGTGCGAGAGACATTCTAATATATGTTTAACTCCAATAGAAATAGAAAATTCGACACATTTGTTAGTTAAACAAGCACAACTAAACAGTTTTCCTAATGAATACAAATCTCTAAAAAATAAGTCTCATATTAATAAAAACAGTAAGATTTTATCTTTAACTCATTTTATGGAAAATATTTAATCAGAGTAGGTGGGAGAATTAAGTTCTAAGTTGGCGTATGATCATAAACATCCAATTATTCTTCCAAAGGGTCATATTTTAACAGAGTTGATGTTAAGACAAGAGCATGAAAGATTGATGCACTGTGGCGTACAACTTTTACTCTCTTCAGTTCGAGAAAGGTATTGGCCAGTGTCAGGTCGAAGTGCTTGCAAAAAAGTTGTTAAGTCTTGTGTTAAATGTTTTAGGGCCAACCCCGATTTTCCCAACTACCTAATGGGTGATCTGCCTAAGGTGAGGGTTGCCAGCAATTTTCCATTTTTAAATGTGGGTATCGATTTTGGCGGTCCATTCTACTTAAAGGATCGGAAGACGCGTGGCGCTAAGATCGTAAAAGCGTATATTTGCGTATTCATTTGCATGTGTACAAAGGCGGTGGATATAGAATTAGTGTCCGAGCTAACAACTGATGCTTTCTTGAATACGCTGAAAAGGTTTGTCAGCAGACGGGGAAAACCGTTAAACATCTATTCTGTGTCTTAGAATTGTCCATCAACTGTAACGTGCAGTTTGTTGAGTAATCCATCATGTCAAACTCTGTCAAATACCTTCGCAATATTCAACGCAATGGCTCGAGGTTTTCCGAGGCTCTCAATTATTGCTCTATTTTATATGTGTATGGGTGACATAGGCCAATATATCTCCTGTGGATTTTTCTTTGTGAAAGCCGTATTGGTTATCGCTAATTATTCTATTGGCCTTGATGTACTAAAGTTGTTGTTGAATGACTACATGTTTCATAACATTGGACATATTTGGAAGCAAGGCAATTGGGCGATAGCCTGAGGACATAGTTTTTTTGTCCTTTTTTTGGAACAGGTTGCACTCGAGCGACTTTCCAAGAAGAGAGGTGAATCTCTTTTTAGTAATACAGAGGAAAATTCAACGATGGCAGGTATTCCGTCCGGTCCTGATGCCTTTTGCGTATCTGGTTCCTTGAGGACTCTACGAACATCACGGTGATGAAACTTAACTTCTGCCACGGTAGTGTTGATGTTGCATATGGTGGGGAGAGTTTTGCCTTGGGGGACGTTTAAGGTAGAATGCTATGAAAGCATTTCGGAGTACAGCAAATATAAAAATAAATCCAATAACATCTTATAAAAAACATCACATTTTATTTTCAATAGAAGTCCATACCAAAGTATCGACAGAAAGAATTTCCACACAATGCTAAAATTCGGATCTCATTAAAGACCCTAATTTATTTGTATGCAAGGTAGATGTAGATACTATAGATCGCTCATGATTGAGCTACGAGTGTTAAAAATGTTGATTTGAAGAATCGTAATTTAAGCATTTAAAATTGTATTGAAATAGGTACAATAGATTTTATGATGTGTATATACTACAACTTGCTTGGTAATATCTTTGCTAAAATAATGCAGCTCAAAAAAATTAATAGAGAAAACTGTATAAATTTTCAGATTTCTGTATAAATGCAAGGTGCAAATTTGTCCCATATATATTCAACTGCATATTTTCTACTCTTCCGCGACTACCTGTAAAGAATGTATGTCTATATCCTCTCATTTGAAGGCTAAAATGCTATTTCTTCTCATATACAATATTACTTTTCCCCATTATTTCTATCAAATTCACTTTAGTTCCAAATCGATATCATAACTCTTATTCTCTATATTCCTATTTCTAAATAGATAAAAACACAACATTACGAATTTGCTGTTAAAAACTCAATCACTGTAGTAACCCTAATTAAAATCATCTCTCTTCACGATGGTACAGCGAAACCAAATCTAGGGTCTGCAATTTCGTTTTAAATTCCTCATTTCTATGTAAATTATCAAATAACTGTTACAGCCTTAAGTTCCCAACTTCATACAACTCCGATAATTTTAAACACTAAGGCCATTACGTCATAAAATCGTGACAAAACTTTCCGATACAATATAGAGCCATGAATTATTAAAGAAATATTTACAGCTTTGAAAAGTTCCAGCAACGTACTAAAAACTTGAAATACTGACATAGTTGTAGTGTACTTCTGAATACGTGTTATATGTAGGAAAGACTTAATAATGCAAGTAGTGAATTGCTAAACAGTGTTTGTGGCGTGCCGCAGGCCTTAGTTCTGGGAGCCATTATTATTTTCCCTATATGTACTTAATTTAAGATGTGCAGGATTTGCGGCGCGGTACTCTACTTTTGCTGATGATGCAGCTTTGGAATACACTGGTGGGGAAGTAAACGCATTAAAAAGGCTTGTAAATGACGACCTAAGGTTGTATCTGAACTGGTACAATAAATTAAAGATTAATAGTGACAAAACCAAAATGTATGTAGTATTATAAGCAGAAAAATAAGCCAGTTCAAGACTTTAATACTACTATAAACGAATTGAAAATTGAAGAAGTGCAGCTAATAAAATATTTTGGACCAATAATTGATAACAACTTGAAAATTGAAGAAGTGCAGCAAATAAAATATATAGGACCAATAATTGATAACAACTTCAGATGGTCTGGACATATTGTATGTGGTTTCTAAAAAATTACCAATAATACCTATGGTATAAAGATGCAGAACTTATCTCTTTTAAAACAAAACACAATATTTATAATGCCTTTTTTCTTTCACGCCTTAGATATATATTGCCAATTTGGGGAACTTGCTTTAGGTCTAATCTTAATTCTATCCAGATAATCCAAAATAAGGTGTTAAAATGTCTATTTAATTACAATAGATTAATCAGCACATACATACTTTATCAGCAACTAAAAGTTCCAAAAATTACTCTAGTTTTGAAATACGAACAAATTAAACATGCATAAAATAGTTATAAAAACAAATTTCTAATATTACCATTGTTGCTTTAAGTGATATAATACCAGGTTTCAAAATAAGATATACGAAATAATGACTATTATAAAACAAATGTAGGCCTAAATAACCTGTATGTCGAAGCATGTAAATTGTACAATGGAGTACCAGCAAATATTAGCAATATTATTAATTATAATGTATTTATAAAATAACTTAACTGGTATCTAAATATTGATTAGAATCTCTCTGACACAAGAGTTGTAGTTATTACATTCGAGGCGAGAGCTTAAAGCACTGATTAGGGAATTAAATAAAATGTTTTTTCATATATACCTAATAGGTACATAGAGATATATAGAAATTGTATTAGGGGGGCGAGAGGGAGGGAGCTCCAATGCCATGTGCAAGAGTTTTGAAAAATATGGCCAAAAGAATCGAAGAATGCCAGATGAGCCGAGGCGGTCATTTGAGATATATTATATTTCATATCTAATTTACATGTTTTAGTTTTACAATAAATGTATAAAATTGAAAATATTCCATTAGCTTTTCGTTTTATTCCAATTACAAAATGGTCATGTGTTATTGAAACACCCTTTATATATGGATGCTATACTTATTAGTGTACAACAAATATTATATTTAACAGGTAAAATGAAACAAAAGAAACATAGAATGAAATTAAAAGTTCACAAAAATCTTACATGGAAAGAGGTTAAGATATCACAAAAATGAGCTAAATATAGCTGATATACTTACTGTGTTTTAGAAACGGAATCAAATAGCAATTTTGCTAATTTCTTTTTTGACCAATGATAACCTATATTTTTGTTTAGGAAGATAACAATTATTTTTTCGGAATTGTTTGGTCAGGTAAGCTTTTTTTGCAGCAAATAACTGTCTTTTCAGGTATGGATTATTTGTATTTATTCTATTTTAGGTTGAATGAATTGGTTTGAATTTTTCTAGTTAAAGGTTAATTTTTCTAATTTAAGGTTATTCTCCATCTCCAGTAGGTAGGTAATGACAGGTAATACGATAGCAGACATCGATAAACAGAAGCATAATATCCCAAATATTTAATAGTACCCGATTTTGTTGTTCGGCAGATTTCCTGGAAATTAGGATATCATTCAAAGGCACTAAAGACACCTTATATTACTTATTTATCCAAGAAACTTATTAGACTATGCAAGCGAAATCGTTTCTCCTAATCTGTGGTTAGGTTCTCTTTTTTTCGGGTACTATGAAAAATATCAGGCCACTAAGTATAACACCCAGGCCTTACAACAAATGAGTTCTACAAACTAATACAGGCCGGAATAATTTCTATCCTTTACAATAGAAATGTTTTGTTGGAAATTGCCAAAGACCCTTCATCTGAGAACAGCATAACAAATTTTATAGGAACATGCTCTAATTAAAGGAGACCACTTTTTAAACACATATATGGGTGCATTATTATTCTATTTTTGAAAATTTCTGCTTAATGTAGAATGTGGCGATATACGTTGTTGGATAAATAAAACTTGAGTCTTGAAACTTAAAGCAGTCACCTACACAGTATATTAGTACTTACCTATTTATACATGTACCTAATTGTCTTTTGGAATTGACTTTCTCACTTATTAAATTGAACTTTTTCACCAGCAAACTAATACTCATGTATCAATATTTATCTATTCTTCAAAAGCAATTATTCAACAATAAATTAAAATTTAAATATTAGAAAAAAGCAACCACTTTATTGCTGGTTAGTATGTACTTACCGGTCATAATCTTTAGGAAATGTGAAGAAATATTTGCCATCTCCAGAGCAGACACGATATGCACAAGAATGACCGGGCATGATTATACTTACCCTTATTCACTTTTAGAATTTGGAAATTACGATACAATAGCCAATTCAAAGCTAAAACGCACTTATCAGAATTCAACAAATGAACAAATTCAAATTACAAAAGTCAATAAGTCAGTTTGAAGTTTGGACACATTATTTCGCGCATGCGCAAAAATATTTGGTCCCCCAGCTGTCGCTACTCGTTGGTTTGTTATACTCTGATATGAATTCGAACCTTTGATTTGTACCTTAGTCGAGGTCTAACTACAAATTTCCAGCCGCCATTTTACCTTTTTCTATCCTCAACAACAGCAACAGGTGAGACGAGACGCTATGGCGTTTCTGTCTTAGAGATAATGCGTTAAAAGCAGATGCATTTGAGAGGGTAGAACATGCTCTTTCTTTCTTTCTTTGATATATTGTTGTTTACACAACATTGACAGAGACAAAGATATATTAATTTGAGAACGATTAATAACGATTTCCTTGACGGAGTGTCAACTTGATTTTGCATATAACGGACCCTATTATACCAACAATTCAGGTTCGGACTAAGAAGTAACTGAATATCAATGCTTTAAATTAAACTCAAATCAAATTTCTGTTTACCTGGGGTTAAGTAAATATATTCGGAGTTTAATTATGGCTCATTCATAATACGGACATACAGGCTGTTATTACCAATCTACACGGTGAAAAACCACAAGTTAATACACTTGTTGGGGTGTTTCCCCAACAATGCCCTTTTTGAGTCGCACGTTCTATACGCCCTTCCATTCTGGGGTACGTGTTGTGCGACTCAATTTGAGCGTATTTTCAAACTACAAAAGAGAGCTCTTCGATAATCACTGAGACTAAACAGAGGAACTCACTGC